>JABASP010000816.1:0-39934 GCA_019776565.1 Sminthurinus signatus | reverse complement strand
ATTGAACGATCCCCAGGAAAAGCGACGTATCTCGGTTTTTGTTTCCATGGTTATTACATGTTATTTATATGAGAGCACGAATACGAGATACGTCGCTTTTCCTGGGGATCGTTCAATTAATTATAATTTATAATGTTGAAACATCCCACAATTTCCCAATAGCATTCGTTTAAAAAAAGTAAGCTCCACAGTCCACAGTACCAAACTTTTCTTGAAATTAACACATTCAAATTAATAGCCGCAATTTTCAATTCACTTGCAGCTTTTCTAATAGTATAAACAATAAACAACAAACAGTAAAGAGTTGTAAAACGGGAAGGAGCGTGAAATTCATCCGGGAGAGAAAGCGAGAGAGAAATAATTGTTGTTTAATCCTGTTGATGTGAGGGAAGCGATGCATGACAGTTTGAAATGGAAACTGAAATGGAAAATTAGCTTGAATCTTGTGGATGCAGCTGAGACACCTGCGTGTCATCTTCATTTTCTGTTGTAGTTTCTCATATTGTCGCATTTATCTTCGTGTCTATTTCCTTTGAAAGTAACAGTTTCATTTTAAGTTTTAAGTAACGAGCAAATAAAAGTAAAACTAAAAGTTTGTTCAATCAACAGCTTATGATTCCAAATTTCGATTCAAACCAAACCGAAAAAGAAGAAAACTCAATGAGAAACGGAAAATTCAAAGAAGTGCTCTTCAACCCGATTTATGCATTTATTTTTAAGTTTTCACCAAGTGATGGGAAAAGACAAGAAGACAGAAGAAAGTGTTTCAATTCTCAATGTCATGTAAACAAATGTGTGGGAGTGTCTAGTGTCTAGCACTCAATAAGATTCAAAATCAATTACAAATGTAACTACTTAACCTTGTTGAGCACTCTAAAAATAAAAAGGCGGAATTTCAACCAGAAAAAATGAGATTACTTAGAAAACAAATCTAGTTGATGCAAAGTTGAAAATTGTCACATTCAATATCAAAGATGTTTTTTGTCACCTTTTAAGCTATGAAAATTCAAAATTGAAAATATTTAAATGTCAAAGTCTATTAAGACTTTTAACTTTTAAGACAAAGGAGAAGAAAGTATTTTTTAAATGGTTGTAAAAAAACAAAAACAGATACTTGCATTTTTACTTTGATTTCTATTTTTTTTAGTTTTACAAATATTTCGTCTTGCGCAGCGTTTACGATATTAAGTGACATTTTTTACATAATACACATCACATCTGAAAATTTTAAATTGCACATTGTGATCCGGGAATGGTGATCTTGTAAACTGTGAGACTAGAGAATATATATTAGATATGAGACAAACTTTTTACTTTTTACTTTGATGGAAACTTTTACTTTTTACTTTGATGGAAACTTTTACTTTTTACTCATTCAAATAATTTACATAATACATTTCAAATATTTGATATTTGATTGCCCCGTTGGAAATGGAAATCTCATGATGTGCTTTGACATTTATTCCTTCATAATTCATAATTCATCATGTATCACTAGAAGTTTCACTGGAACCAGATTCTATTGTGCGAAAATCTAGATTCTAAATTCTAGATGGTGAAAAGGATTGAAAGTTGAAAGTATTCCAACTTTATTATTATTGTATTTTGTAATTGTCACCAACTTGAATGTAAAACTTATACTGTGAATTGAATATACCATACGATTGTACAAAT
Organism: Sminthurinus signatus; assembly: GCA_019776565.1. Lineage (NCBI taxonomy): Eukaryota > Metazoa > Arthropoda > Collembola > Symphypleona > Katiannidae > Sminthurinus > Sminthurinus signatus. The sequence continues at coordinate 38,260 of JABASP010000816.1, read as the reverse complement.
ACTTCAAAGAGGAACGAGGAGACAAAAATCAATGATATTCATTGGATTTTCAGTTTTCAGTTTTGAGCCTTGAGTCGTCTCAATTTCTGAATCGTGACATTTGCCTCGAATATAGAATCTAGGATCTAAAATCTAAAGAAGAAAAGTGGAATGTTGAATGTAAATAAGAATCAGAATTTTGTCATGAAAGTGTAATGCAATACGCCTCGATAGTGATTCTACCTCCAAAACGAGGACCGACGACACTTTTCATTTCTATTTTTATTAGACTCACTTCCTTTCCCTCCTTTCTTTTGACAAGAAGGCTGAACCCAATAACTTTCTTTGAAATTTCATGAGCAGATGAAATCTTTTCCTTCACCTTTTCCATTTTTCTTCAGCTATACTGTTAACTGTAATAAAAGTATGAAGTATGTCATTTCATAGAGAACATAATATATTTCTCTATTAAATCTTTCTGTAACCTTCTCTCCAAGTTTTTACTATTTATTCTTGGTTTTGAGCTTCGAGTTTTGGCTCTGGCAAATTTTACAACTTTTTTCCTCTTCTTTCTTATTCTTAAGTAATTTATATTCACACGTCGTATTTTTATTTCAAAAAGATGAGCGAAAAATTATTAAAAGGTTTAATATTTAGATTGAAAATAACTAAAAACAAAAAAAATTAGAGTTCCATGTTCTCCAGAAGTGGCGAGGAGCGGAGCATGAGGCTTGAGCTACTTGAGAAAATAAAAGAGACAACTAGAGGGAGTGTACAAGTGAACATTAAAGAGTAAACAGAGCGTACTTAATGGTTTATGGTGAGTTTTATGTCTTGTTGTGTACATAAACGTAGGTGTGGTCTCCTCGTAACGGAGGTAGTTGTGGTCAATTAAAAGCTCATTTCTGTACACCAAGCATTTGAACATTTGACTAGGACGTACCATGTGCAAAGTGCAATATTTGTACAGTTGTGAGATTACCTTCTATGCATCTGCATTTCTCCATCTCCTCGGTGAAGAAATCTGCTTATTTTAGCACCAATTGCATATGACACCATCACTTTTTGAGCTTTTGAATAGAACTGCAAACAAAATCAATGCCGAAAGGTTTCGTATATTCGTATTTTCAGAGCCTTGTTTTTACCAAGTTTCCAACTTGTATGTTGTCAGTTGTCAGGGAACATTCAAAAGTTCAAAAGCTACAGCTAAAGATATTTATTATGTATATAATTTGCAAATTTCTTATTAAAGTATTTCAGTGTCGCCCATTTGAATGTTGAATGTATTACGTTTTGCGAGCTTCCACGTCCAGTTTTGTTTCCTTTGTAAATCCAATATCTATGATTTTGGAAAAGTAATGAGTAATGAGTAAACAGTTCCCAAGTGTGTTGACACATCGACAATCGACAGGGAAAGGCAGCAGGACATTTCCCCTTCAGCTCTAAAGTCATCTCCGTATTCCTTATGTAATATAAAATATAACATATATTTCTCTCCCTCGCTCTCTGTATTTCATCCTCTCTCACACTGAATTCCCGAGTGTATATATTGGAGTACGTAGTTAGAAATTGGAAATGAAATTCGGGTAAGTCATCCTCATAAATGTACAAAGTCATTCCACATCCCTGAATCTAAATCCAAATCCAAATTTCCAAGCTCTTGTACACTCTTTTACTCTATGCTCACATTCTGATGGAAAGAAATTACAGTTTGTTCTTTTGATACTTTTGATTCTTGTTCTCTCTGGTTTATTTATTTATTTATGCATCATACATAAATGCGTATTATATTTGTAATCTGCAACCTGAAACTGGAATTTCTTTCTTTCTTTTTACATCAATCCAAAATCCAATCAGGAGCCATAAACAAATTTGGATCGGAGGAATCCACTGGAAATTCATAGAGTACTTGGTTAGAGCAATTACCTCAGTTAAAAAGCTACTGCTAAAGGCTAAAGGAAAATACATTCGGATTTGCATACCATGGAGCATGGGCAATTGATCCACTGTAAATACTCTGGTTTACAATTGAAAATCACAAGATGCACGAAAACAACCCAGACAAACGGACGTGGGAAATTAAAGTGGATAATAACACGGTAAACTGCTGTAGGAAATTATCCGTATTCCGTATATGTGCAATTCTGGATTCTAGATATCATGACAATAGACTGTAGCAATTTTATTTCCCTTTTAGTTCCTCTTGTTCTTGTTGCTTTTTCTTTTGTTGTGAGACTGTTTTTCCTTTTGGATGTGTTGTAGCGTTTGAGTCATCGTGCATCTTTCTAGAATTTAAACTAGATTCGGATGGAGGATTGTGGATCACAAGATTCTTGTACACAGCACATTGTACAATGTACAGCAACAAGAGGGAGAAAAAGCCGGGGAATTTAATACATCTAAAAGTAGATACATGTATAAAGCTCAATGCAAAATGCATACATGTGTGCGTGTTATAAAATGGAATGGGAAATGGAAAGTTGAGTGGAGTGTAGAGTTTTCTCGGGATGGAATGAAATTGTGAAGCACGAGCAGAGTGAGGCAGCAGGCAGTCGGTTCTTCATCCCGTATCCAGTATCCAGTATATTTTGAGAGGGTCGGAGTGAATGAGCTTCAGTTGACGGCCAAAAGTCTTCTCGACAAGTCCATTGCAGATTCTCTCCTGTTTCTACTTTCTGCTCCTTACTCGCAGCACTGCAAATCTCTAGTCTATACACTTTACACTTCCTCTGCTTCTGGTCTGAATCTGAAACCGGCGTCAAAGTATTCTGTAGATAAACTTCTTGCCAATTTTGTCAAAAGCTGTCTATAATTTTCAACTCCTCATCCACATCAAGTTTATTGGATTCCCAATCTTTGGATTGTAGTTTTTGTCGCAAAGTCAGTAATCTTGAAATACACCATTCAGTGACCAAAGTTCAGAGACCAGTTCAGTGAAATTGGGTTGTGTGAACGGAGGATCCCTCAAGAAATTTTACTACGAGCTGTTTCAACTTGAGCTTGTAACTTGTTGAGTTAAAAAACTGAAGAGTGACTGAATACTTCTTTTCGAGGAGATTTCTTCGTATATTACTCGTGTACTCAGTTTTATACTAGTTGAATGAGTTCATAATTTTTCAATAATATTTAAAAAACTTTGTTTTTGAGTTTTGAGTGCTACTCCAATAAACGAAATAAATAAACAATCATAGTGGGAAAATAATAATCAATAATATAATTGAAGCCAAAGAGAAAGATTAAGGACAATGAAAATGACAATCAACCACGAAAAACACATTGAATAAATAAAAAATGAAGGGGAATTTCTAATTATTCGACTAGTCAATAGCGCATCAAATGTGAGTGTTTGTGACATTTATGCAAATGTTTGTGTGAAAAAAGTATTTTGTGTTGAGAGTTGAGACGGAGACTGATTAAAGTCTCGTCTCCATTCTCCATCGTATTTCCAGTTGTGCAGAAATGGGGATGCAGAAACGTCGAGTGGTCACTTCGTGGCCCATTTCAATTTTTTGGGTATTTCTTTCCGTGGCCACGAGTATTTTAGCCACATACAGTTTTCTTCAAGCGGACTGGGTCATCAAAAGAAATTTGGTGATTACAAACTTTTATCAACCTCCTGAAAATGTGACGAGGACAAATTCAAATCCACATTCATCTTTAAGTCACACATCAAAAGTACCAGTACCAGTTCCAGTACCAATTCCAATACCAGTCCCAGCAGCAGCTTCACATTTAAATGTAGATTTAGACTCTCATTCTGAATCAGATTCTCTTCCAGAGTCAGAGCCAGAACAAGTGACACACAAACACGAACACGAACATGATTCAAAGCTTCACAATAGTCATAATGACAAATTGGATCATTATCCAAAGCCACAATATGAATTGTACCGAAGTAGTAAATTTGCATCAAAAACTTCTAGTTCTAATTCTAATTCTAGTGTAAGTGTCAGCTCTCCGTCTCATCCACATCCACCGGATGTACTGTATGAGAACTATGGACCGTACAACAATTACAATTATAATTACAACTACAACTATAATTATAACTATAATGCGGCCGAGTCCAAAGCCGGACTTCATGTTCGTCGAGTGATCAAAGTTACAAGAGTGGTGACCACCATTCGGTTTGGAACTATCGGCGTGTGCTCAAATACTAATTCCAATGCCATAGTCCAGTGTCAACTGTACACAGTTCATGATCCGTTCCCAGTCTCATCCATCTGGTCGGTATGTCATTCACCATTCATACTTTACACTTTAATTATTGGAAGGAAAAACTTTAATAATTGCAGAAGAAGAGTTATCACGTATTATAATAATACACAGTGTTTTTTATGTATCCTGTAATTTACAGTTTGGTCAAAAATAACTGGCTACTGCGTATTTTTCTTGTAGAAACTATGCCTTTGGATTTAATTTTAATTTTGATGTTCATGTTTGATTTTGACTTTGACATTGAGGTTGGCATTGGCATTGACATTGAATTACTTTTGCATTAACGCGTTTTGCATTTTGTACCTACTGCGTACTTTTAGTAGGAATTAGTTATTAGTTATTATCATCTCATTTAAATAAAGAGGACTGGCGATAGACAAGAAAGAGGAAAAGTAACTGCATAAGCGAAGAAAATACTATTTTCAAACTGCAAACCCCTGATCCGTGATCTCCGAATCTCTGGTTAATATTGTTATTCCTATTCACTGTCAGGTTTATCTACTTGTTCACATCATCATCATCATTTCAAATTTCATAGTATCATACTCTTGTCAGCATCTTTATCATCATTGTCATCCTGTCTTTATTTGATCTGATCTGATCTGATCTGTCCTCTTCTGATCTTCACATTATTATGCACGTTCACGTACAAATAAACTTTCTCTCATTCGTCCTTCAACCTGAAATAAGTTTTAGTTTGGTTTTGGCTTGAGTCTTGAGTCTCAGCCTGAGTTTTAAACTTGTCTTCAGTATTCAGTTCTTTCATCATTATGCGTTGTAGTACATACAGCACGTATTTTCCACTTGCCTGATTATATCTTTCATCTTTTTATACAACATTTCCAATTTTCATCTTCCTTTACTACGCTGAAAATAAATATGCACATTGTACATATTTTAATGTGTTCACATTACAAGAAGACGAGGGAAAGCTCTAGGACTTTTTCCCTCTGACTTTCTTCTTGTTCATCTTTTACTCCTCTTTTTTTCATTTGACTTATTGTGTTTGATGATAACTGTGCAGATCGCAGATCGCTCAGTACTCAGTATGCTTGAAGATACATACTAATTGAGTCAGTATTATGTAGTACAAATAGACCGAAATCCGCTCTCATTCCTCATTCCTCATTTCTTTTTTCTTTTTCTCATCCGCTCCCTTTATTCTTTATTCTTCGTTCTTGGGGCAAACAAAAAAATCTGCATAGGCACAGGAAATCTTTGGGTTCTCTTCTCTTTTCCATCTTCTATCTTCACACTACAACTCTCTAGTTTTTTCTCCGTCCCATCCCTCCTCCGTTTTTTTTGCATGATTGTAGCTGATTTTATTGTAATTGTAGGCCTGAGTGAACAAAGGATTTTCTCAGTAGATCTGTTTACACAGGACACAAGACACAAGAAACTCATCTACATCTACAAGGCTCTTTATCAAGCTTTTACTTTTACTTTTCATGGAGATTCAAGGAGTATCATGTACAATGTACAATGTGCAACATACAATATACATTATGCATGTGATATGGAATATGGATGCAACCACATGTTCTTGGTTCTTGGTTCCATATGAAACTGAAATATCAGACAAAAAAAGTTTTTCTATATAACTAAACATATTTTACGTACATATGAAGATGCAAAGAAGGATGTGCAGATTTTTATAGGAGCTCAAAGCTTGAACAAAATCTGTCTGTCTGTATTTTGTATTCTGTATAAATTTGATTTTTTTGTTTGAAATTTGAAATGGAAAACACATTTCTTGGATATTTTTTTGTAAACTTTTCCTCCCCTGGTTTTTTTGTGTCTACCTGCATCAAAATAATACAATAGTTTTTTGAAGCGGAAATCCTCATGAATAATCATTAGAGGGAAGAAAGAAGAGGAAAGAGTGGGAGAAGAGAAGGAGAGAATGAGGGAGAAATTCAAAATTCAAAATAACAACTCAGCGAAAGAATACATTGAAATCCGAAGCAGAATCAGGCTCAGAATCCGACACAGCGAGAAACCAAACCAACAATGAACAATGAACTTTGTAATGGAGAAAGGCTAAAAAACTTGACAGTTGTACATGTGTACTTTCCATTCCAGAACATGAAATACTTGTTATACAGTATAGATGTGTGTACAGAGTACAATCTACATTTATGGTATAGATATCTTTTTTGTGTACTGCATGTGCTGCATTGCATTGGTTACTGGTTACAATGTAAGAAAGATGCACATGTGAAATATATCACAAGTAAAGCTAGAAAAGGAACGGAAGAAAGATTCCTCTGCATGTGCTTCTGTTTCTGTTTCTCTCCCCTCACTCTGCATTTTATGTTCACAGCTTGGCATTATTAGCAAGCATAAACTAACTTTTATGCATGAAACATGAAACATGTAGCTGAACATTGAACACATGAGAAACCGAAACCGAAACCGAACCGAAATGTGAGGAGAGAGATGAGAGATGTGAGTGCAGTATCTACGGCTGTGGGTGCAGTCAAGTGTGAATCAATTCCTGTACGTTTCTCTTCCACTCTCCATTCATACACAAGAGAGAGAGAGAGAGAGAGAAATAGTCGCCAAACTTTTTGGCAAACTTACTTTTAAAAATGCAAATTTCCATAGTTTGAAATCACAAGTTTGGGCAAAAAAGTACAAGTATCATGATTCTTGCCGGTCGGAGATATTATAGATATTTTTTGTGCTTTCCACAAGTCTACAGCCTACAGTCTCCTTCATCTTGTTGGATTCTAGCTCTTGCCAACCAAAAAACCAAAACCAAAACTCAACTCTTGTCCGAAAATTTAGGACATTCATAGGAAAAACTAAAACTAAATCCAAACCAAACCAAAAGTACTTTTGTTAGTTGTATTTACATGTATAAAAATAATAAAAGTGAACTCCTGTTCTCGGAACAGAAAACCCAAGTTATATAACAACTATAAATCAAAGCATTCTCTTTTTCTCCTTTCTCGTTGTCATCAACCGCACAATATTTTCCCAGTTATGCAATGTATTATGTATTCAAAATGTCAGTAAAATGTACCTAAAATGCCGTTGTAGACTGTAGACACGAGAAAAAGATGCAACTTTTGACAGGGTACAAAACAGGAAAAAGTACATAGGAAATTTTACCATGTACAATCTTTTTGGTTTTTTACCTACTTTTTCCGACAAACCAGAAACCAGCATCCAGAAACCAGCAAACAAACAAATACTTTAAATCACATCACAGTCGTAACTTTTTTTTGTACTTTTGAGCTGTTATTCCGTCGACCAATATTTTTATTGGGTCGTTATAATAATAATAATAATACATACAGTCGTTAGATGTTATTCTTCTTCTTCTTTAAAGGTATATCTATAGTTTCAACTTTCAACGTAGTTATCACATGTCATGTGTGGTTACAAAACTTGGAATGAGAAATCCGTTTAAATCAGAATATTGAATGTGAACCGCATCAGTTTTTCATTTTCATTCCCTCTAGTGTCTTTTCTAAATTCGCATGCAGATTACAAAGTTACAACAAACTCCACATTTATTTCTCAAGTGTAACTTGTAATATATAATACTTGAATGACTTTGTTTTTTGTTTGACTCTTGACTTTGTTTCATTTAATTGGATTGCCATGTTCAGAATTTTGCATAGGCATAAAATCACAAGTTGATACATAATACTTGTGATACTTGATGCTACAGTAATAATATAATAATAATAATGGGAATTTATGACGGGTATGAATCATGTTTGGAAGCTGAACTGCAGAATGCAGACTGCAGTACTTATAGTGTCTCACAGATCACAGACATTTATGTTGTATGTAAAAAGTAAAAAGCTGTAGTGTGGCAGTAGCTCAATTCTCAATTCTCAATATGATTCCCTGAATTTCTCTCCTCATCTTCCACAACATATTATACAACATGCATAGACATTTATGTGGAACATCATCATCATCATCGGCATCGGCAGCGGGTACTCTGCTAATTTATGACTTGCAAAATCCTTGACGGTAGATCATGAATACAGAATACAGAATACAAAATATAGAATATAGAACGTAGAATGAAGAATATGGAACAGAATACGGATGTGCAGTCTATTTATTTAATACATTTTTGTAACATCCCACACATATAAAGAGAATATCATAGAAACAGAGCAGACTGAGCACTGGATACTGGATTTATGATGTATTATGCAGGATGAACTTGCATATTCTACGTCGTATATTTTCTACTGAGCTTAAAATCTCCAGTGCCAAAACCAAAGCCAAATCCAGTACCAGTATCAGTATATCACTTCCAGCAACCAGCAGCAGTGCGGCTTGACAAAAGAAAATATTATGACAACCCTTTTGAATTTCGTCACTCACGAGTACAAGTAGAAAGTAGAAGGCTGAGGATGATAACGTGATTTTACCATTTACCAGACATAATACATAATACATAAGAGTAGCAAAGTAACATCCGTTTCCACATATACATTTCCTTGCACAAACACATTTCCTTTTTTCCTTTCAAACTTGTAAGTTTACTGTAAACAGTTTTCTGCAACCCGCAGTCTGTACTCTGTACTTTGTATATTGCATACTCATGCGACTTGTCTGTTTTTGGTTTTTGGCTTTCGGTTTTCGGTTTTGGTGTGTGCTGGTGTTGTTAAGCTTGCGCATCCTGAGCTACATGCAAAAAGCGTCCATAGTTCATAATATTTAATGAATTTAGAGAAATAAATGGAAAAGCTAAAAAAAAAAGTGTTGTAAATACTTTGTTATTTTAGTATTTTATTCTGAGATCGTGAAACTCTGAACTATTATTTTTGCATTTTTTTAATAATCCATTCTTTTTCTTTAGTTTTCTACGAATCAGTTACGAATTATAGGAGATTATTATTATCATACTTGATGTTTAATTTTTTAATTTTTCTTAACTTTTCTACTGGTGGTTTGTGACTTTTTAGAAAAAAGGGAAAAAATTATTGCTAAAAGTTTGAATAAAAGGTACAAGGGGATTAAAACTAGAGCGAGTAGGAAGAGATAAACGTCAAGAAGATGATACTGGATGAATTTCAAGTCTTTGGAAGCTGACTCCATTTGTTTGGCTCCTCCATGTCGAATAACATATTCTGACCAAAACACGGCTCTCTCAAGTGGAGTTTCCGGTTGATCACGGAAGTAGGAGGAGGCTTTTTTAGCATTTTCTGCATATCTGTAGAATAGATTATAAAAAATTTCATGCTTTAATAATTATTGTAGTTTTAAATTTTAATGGTTAATACAAAAGTTATTAGATAAACAAGAATTTTTATATGCGAAATTTGCATTTTGAATGTAGTTCAAGTTAAAAGTATATCATTTACTTTTTATTAGTCAAAACTTCTCTGATGGCATTTTCAAACATTTCTTCATTCAAGTCTAAAATTTCCAGTTCCAGAGCAAAACCGCGGGAAACTGCGTATTGACTATTCAAGTTTTGGTCCACCTGTAAAGGGAACAATGAAAAAACAGATGAATTGATTTTAAGAGATTTAGAAGTCTCATCTATTTAAAAAGAAAATATAACGCATAATAAAATGCTACACTCTACACCTACAAAGATGGGCATTCCGATGATTGGGACGCCGTGATAAGTAGCCTCTTGAGTTGAGAATCCTCCCGAGTGAGTAATGAAGAGCCGACAATTTTTATGACCTAAAACGTCTTGTTGTGGTAACCATTTACCAGTTTTGACATTTGGCGGCATTCTGTCTTTAATATCATCACTTTCGTATTTCCACAAAAATCGAGTATCCTTAAATTTTCGAAAGACATTCAGGAACATGGTTTTCCACTCCTCTGACATCTTATCCGATTTAACAATACTTCCCATACTAAAAAATACAAAAGGGCCCTTTGATAGGAATTCTTCCAAATCCTATTCAAAATTTAATTGTCAAAAACAAGAAAAACATTATTATTCTGCTCAATTTATTTAAAGAGTCAAGAGCTGTAACATTTACTTGTTGATGCTATTAAATACCTTTGGTACGGGTTTTGCCGGTCTACAATGACTTCCCCCGGTCTCAATAACACTGGGGAGTCTGGGTCGAGGAGGGGTGACGGCCCAATGAGTATTTTCAAAGATCATACTGACTTGACGATCTATTTCATAGACACTGGGTGTATCCTGACCCAAATACTTCCTATAAACAGCCTCCATCTCCTTGTTGTAGGTTCTAGTGGTGTAGTAGGTCCAGTAGTATTCCAGTACAGTGTTCATTAACCTCTCGGAAAAATTCATGCGTTCCTTGTTCATGAAAAATGGACTGGGTACGAATGACGTCTCCATACGTTGACCAACAAGGGACTGGGAGTAAGCCCACAAACCCATCGTACTAATTAAAATAAATGGAGCCTAAGTAAATGTAAAAAATACATATTATTAAAAAGACAGTCACAAAAGTAATTACTTTTAATTTTAAAATACATCGATAATCAAGTTTAATTTTAAACAGTCAAAAATCAAAAAGCTCATCTGACATTTGGCATTTGGCATACCTTCTTTTTGTGTATGAATCCATGTAAGCACTGTTGAAAGAAGGTGTTGGAGATGATCAAGTCATACTTGACGTTGGGATCCATGAGTTTTTGAAATTCTTTATTCTGATAAATCTTATGACAAGCCTCAGTCATGAAACTACCGTCAAAACCGATCATGACAGAAATCCCAAGTTTCCTACTTTCAATCGGATCCGAGAATTCTCCCAAGTAATTTGGATCATCCAAAACCAGCAAATCCTGGACATTTGGTGATTCATATTTCGTCTGGAATCTGCTCAAAACTGTAACTTTATGCCCTCGACTCCCCAGTGCGTTTGCCAGAGGAATAAACGCATTTTTTTCACTCTTTGTCGCTAGTGGTGTGATCATTAATATATTTGCACTGCTTATTATATTAAATTGCTGAAATACTGACAGCAGCAGAAATATTATACACGCACTTTTCATTTTATTATTTGTAGCTAAACTAAACTAATCAAATTTTATAACCTCAGTCAGTACACTCTACACTCTACACTGTACACTGCACACTGCACACACATTGAAATCCAGTGATGAAATGTAAAATGAAAAATGCGAGTCGAGTTTGGTTTTTGGTTTTAGTGCTGCTGAAAATAATAAACAAGTCGTGTAACATGCAATGTATCAAGCATCAAGCATCAAGTACATTTATCATTTATCTCAGTCATTGGTTACATGTTGTATTGTAAAATATAAAAGGTAGCTTGTCGCCGCAACACAAATCTACAAAAGCAATACGTTGAGTTAGACAAAGTGTTAGAATGATATTCAAACTGATATTTTTTCATAGATAATGACTTTTCAAGATTACAAGTACTACAGCAGCAACCTTGAGCCTCCATTAGTGTCAAACTATAGAGTCCTCAATTCTGGAGTGCAGAGTTTGTACAGATTATATAACTATTTTTTGTGAGCATTGAGTATGATGAGTTTATATTTTTGATATGACCATCTTATACTATTGCAAAGTGTAATCATAAGGAGATTAAGTAAGCCGAGCTTTAAGAATTCCCAAATCCCTACTGTACATAGATAGTAGGATGGATTGCATATTTCATGTACTGCATTCCTCAAGGTCGTACATTGTTCATTGTTCATCACAGCATCTCCTTATTTTAAGAACCATTTATTGGCCGTCATACACTTTAAAAAAGCTTTATATTATGTAATATTATGTTATTATTATGTTTACAAAAGAAAATGTTCATTATGAAATAAGATTAGATTTTTATAGTGGGTAAAATAAATAAAATATGCACATCTTTTTAGATGCAACATTGAACTGGAGAATTTTTATGGGCATAAATAGAATATAATAAAATATTATTATCATGCAATATAAAAATTGAATGTGTTTTTATTTCATTTGGTTTCAGATGGTGACAGTAATTGGTGGTAGCGGCTGTATGACACTTTGTGTGTGTGCCGTTCTTTCCTTGTTAGCGGTGGCTCTTCCCTCCTCTCAGCTGCGACATCAAGTAGCCACAACCATCGGCTATGCACAGACTGTTGCAGGTCAGTAATGAGTAATCAGTACAAAATACAAAATACAGAGTAGTTGTCTAATATCAAGATGAAAAGATGAAGATAAAAGAGAACAGAATGGAATATGATACATGTATATGGTTTCATGGAGGAGAGAACAAATTTAATGAATTTTCAATTTTCAATCTTGTAATGGGAATGATATTTCTTTGTTTGTGTCAACTTTTCTAGTGGTGCTTCTCTTCATGTCACTGCTTCTCTTTCCATTGGGCTTTGACTCGGGGTTTGTCCACTATCACTGTGGCTCCTACGCTGGACCTTATAATATTGGAGACTGTGAAATCGGGTGGGCATACGCTCTGGTACTTGTCTGTGCTTCATTAGCACTTTATTGTCCTGTCCTCGTCAAATTTACGGCGGACGTCCGATATGACACTCTGCCCAAATATCTGTAAGTTGGAAGTGAGAGCACCGGCATTTGAATTTTGAATCTTTTTCTCTTTATCTTTTATCTTATGTATATCCCGGTTTTGCTATTCTAATAAGTCTGCTGAGAAAGCGTAAAAGGATACAAATCAATAATATAATATATTATGTACCCATGTATTTTTTGCATTGTTCCAGATAACAAATGACACATGAGGGAATGTCTTGTAAAGTGGAGACTCAAGACTTAAGAAAACTACTGAAGCTGGACGCTGAGTCAAAAAAAAGGCAACGAAATTATGTCATTCTTTCTCCTAGTCTGAGTCTCTTTGGGACAAAAAGTCAAAGTCGTGGAACAAAAAAAAGTATAGCTATAAAATATAAAATCTAGTATCTAGATTTTAGATTCTATATGCTATGCTATTATATAAATTAAATACTCTATTCTACAATCTACAATGTGTACATTATAAATGTAATTCATTCATGTATAAATATAAATATTATATAAGAACAAAAAATGTTCGATAGATATTTTGTCCAAATGATATAGATAATTACTTGTGTGTGAAACTTGAGCCAAAGAAAAATGACAGATCTGATGATAAAAAATGTTAACATACTATATAACATATTAGTTTTTAGTTTTAAGGTTTTTTCTGCTATTATTTATTTATTTTCTTAGTCAGCATATTTTATAGTTTTGTTTATCGTTCATCTAAAATCTAAATGTTTCAAGCTTAAATGTAGCTTTTAAAACAAAACAAAATCATAATTCTGCCCAAAAAGTACCGAAATAAAAACATACATTCAAATAAACTATTCCCTGTTCTTATGAATAGTTGTATATTTATTTGAACATAATGCTTTGAAAACTATAGCACCGAAAAGCTTGTTGTTTCCCGGATTCCTGATGTAATTGATAGTTAATGAAAGGGTTGTAAATTGAAAATCCAGAGTTCCAGAATTCTAAAATTCCAGAATCCTGCCTCCTGGTTTTGGTATAAAATTTTGCAGTCAGTCTATAATATAATCTACTGATACGGATATTTCATTTGTGCATGGATATTAAACTGCATATCATGTGTTATTTGACGGTTGACATTTCCCATGTTGATGCCTGATGGTTGATGAGGAGTAATACGAGAAAGTGAAAGAGAGTAGAGAGTGTTCAGTGTTCAAAGTAAATTGTACATTTGTACATATAAAGTGAAAATTGAGAATCTATTTGCTTCTACAAGCTAAATAAATGAATGAATGAACGACTTGAACTGCCTGTGCCTCTGTTTTAGTGACTGTGAGACGTATGTACAATATACAATATACACTCAAGACTGAAGACTGAAGATTCAAGATCCAAATCTGTGAAATCCGGAGGGGAGAGATAACATGGTGATGATGACGGAACTTGACTGTTGACTGCTGACTGTTGACTGTGGTATGTAACGCGTATCATCATTCTGCACTCTAAACTGTACACTGTACACTCTGCAGTGAACGACAGAGAAAGAGGAAACAACTTGTGTAATCTGCTACCGTATTCCGCATTTCACTTTTGATGTTATACATTCAAAACGGGGTACTAATAATTGTACGCGTCTCTTTACTTTACTTTAAACTAGGAGCTATGTGTTTCATGGTATGCGAATATTACATGGTGTATAATATATACTGTGTGCTGTGTGTATAATGTATTATGTACACGACACACATTTCCCCCTTGTCCCATGTCTTTTGACACATGAGCTCAAAGCTCAATGTACAATTTTCAATGCTCAATCTGCATAAAATAAATACGGTACATGCTAACACCAAAATTACCTTTTTTAGTCAAGCATCAAGCATCAAGTGTACACGAGTAAAAAGTAAAAATAAATGAAAACCATTGCAATTGCAATTTCAAATTTCAAAAGACTAATCCGAAACATGAAAAATTATTAAAATGTCAAGTTTTCTACAGGCCGTAAGTATATTATACATAGTTTGATATTTTGACTCCAAACATCACACAGTCACACGAGTCTAACCCGTATCAAGAATCATTATTTCATCTTTTTTTGGCTGTTTTCATTTTAAAACTACTAACCGCATGACGAATTGAAAAAGCCAGAATGAAATGTCACTCCTCATGCACATAATAAAATTTACTCACCATTTTTACACACATCTAGCACAATTCTTGTTGCCAAATAATAAAGGTTTAGATTTGACTTTTTTCCTTTTCTGGTTGCTCAGAAATCAGGAATCAGAACTCAAGACTCAAGAATCAGAAATAAAAGAGCGAATAAAGTATCATGATTAATTTAGAAAAACAATTTGAATCTCTGTGGGAAACATGAAGAGGATTTTCAAAGGCCATTTTGTTCAGTGCTCATAAAAGTTGTCACAAATGTCATAATAATGATTCTTTTGATTTCAGCTCACATGTAAACGGCAAAGGTTTTACGTTTTACATCATGTACTATTTTGTAAATTTTTTACTACGCATTGCTACTACTTGTCTGCATACTGCACATTTTGGACTACAGGACAAGGAGGACAACGATGGTGACAGCAATAATGATGATGATGATGGTAAAAGGTTGGTTTATGGAGAGTGGAGAGTGAAAACTGGAAAGCAATCACCGAGCTCACCGAGATATGAAGTAGGAAAAGGAAAAGGGAAAAGTGAACTGTCAGAACCAGAACCAGAAGCCGAGATTTTCCTCCTTTGCTTCTTTCCCTCTCTTTCACCCTCTCTCTCACTCTCTCGTCTCGTTGTAGACATAATTAAACCCCTTGGCATTAATTAAGGTCGCAAATTTCACCGCAGAATACAGAATACACTGGATACGCACAAACTCACCATTTCCTCATTCCCAACTCTCACTATTCTTACATGTGAGCTGTAAAGCTTATGAACTCTGAACGTTTATGTGTATTTCTGTATGACAAAATCTCTGAAATTCCATTTACATTTATTTGCAGTGTACCTTTGCTCACACATCATAGGGAACTCTTTCATTAAAAAATGTTTCCATGTTTGATACTATTATTCATGCGTTTGTTCACTTTTTACCCATTTTTAGCTACTGTCAAATTTACTACTTTTACTTTGATTCTTTTTTGAATTTTGGATGATGCAAAGAAGCATCTGTCTACTGCCAACAGCTTAGCATTTTGTCTATTGACCATTTTGGATTATTCCTTTCTTTCTTTAATTTCTGATCAATTCCTGTTCAACCTCAAAAACAAATGTACATTGTTGAAAGAAAGCTTTTGGATTTGGATTTTGAAAACGAATAACTAAATAGAACATGATAATTTTTTGATTTACATTCAGAGGTTTCCAAATTCCAAATCAGTTGAACTGATGATGATAATATTTGTTTGAAAAACTTTCCTGTTGGATTTTACATCTCTATCTTTTCCATTCAAACTACACAGTTATTTTGAAAGGTGAGAGAAAATCATACTCAGACTTTGATCTACATGTACATCTACATCTCATTCTTCAAAGTTCTTACTTGTTTTTCTTTGGACAAACTTCTTCGCTCCCATACAATATTATGATTTCTGATTCTTGTTAAAGTTGAGGAAGTGGAAGTGGAGAATTGGGAGAGGGAGTCAATTATAAATTCAGTAAATTTCCAATTGAAATCCATCCCTTCCTTTCGTTTCAGTTCGGATCAGTGCAGTTCATCTCAGTTCATTTTAGAGGTAGATAGTAGATATCCGCCTTCTCCATCCCCTTAATACTTAATACATGAAGATCCATTCTAATTTCTAATGCATAGTTCTGTTTTCTTTTCAAACTCTTCCTGTTTGCACGGATAGATCGTAGATCGTAGGTAGTAGATAAATCAACACTTTGAAAACTTTTTCCATGTAGAAAAGTTTGTTTTTCTTTCAAACGACTTTCACTCCCTCTTCCTTTCATGTATGTTGTATGTGTAATGTGTACAGTATTCCGCATGAGTAGGCCAACAGATTCCGAATGCAGAATCTAGAATCTAGAATCTAAAATCTAGAGGAAGACAAATGACAAATGAGATGTAGGATTTCCCGTTCATTCCAATTTTTCCATTTTCAACTTTACATTCCCACAACTTCTTTCCTTCTGTTAATTATGAGCATGGAAAAGACTCAAAACTCAAAAACTCAAAACAGGTACATGGAGGTGCGTGCAAAGAAAATTAACTTACTTTCTAAAAATGATGGGGTGCAGAAAGTAAAAGAACGGGGATTGTCTTTACACATTTTAATTTTCAATAGAATCCCTCTTTCTACTTTCTCCTGATATTATTCTTTTTGACACTACCGTATCTACAAAGTATCTAGAAAGTAGGAAGAGCAAGCTAAAAGCTATATATTTTTTGTGTGTGTTGTAGTGCATTGGTGAAAAGATTGTAGACTTACTTGATAAAGGTTGAAAATTTACAAGAGCTACAAAATGTATAATAACTTTCCATGTAACTTTCTCTACAGTTTGTATTGGAAAGTTGCATATTCCGTATTTCTCACTGCACCATACAAAATCCAAAATAAACGGATACTAGTAGCTACCGGAAACTTGGTTATTTTACAACTCTATCCATTGTTTTGGGTTCTCAATTCTCAATAGTCAATGCACAAGTTGAATTGAAGTTCTGGATTCGGGGAGAAAATGTTTATTTGTAATTGGTCTTGTTGTTTGGATAATAAAACCAGATGAGAATTAAATTACCCAACCTGCATTCTCAATTCTCAATCTCAATGGTAGGAAACTGGAAAGAGTGAAAGGCTGGTTCAGATGCAGAGTGCAGAGTGTGGAGGCTTTCATCATACGCAACAACCAACCAAACCAGTCAACAACTGGAAACTGGAAACAAAAAAGATTTCCAATTTTATACAGTTTCATCATCTTTCTCGCCTTTTTCTTTTGTTTCATTTTATTCATTACTCTGATTCAGTTTCCGAATTCAGAATGAAATTATGGCGTACGGCGTACGGCGTAGGATGAACAATGAACACTGAACACTGAACATACATGTAGATGACGGTGACATGTGAAATGAAGTCTTAAATAAGTTTGGAAAGTCGTAAACAAGGAACAAAGGGCAGTCGTCTTTGTTGTGGTAGTGGCCTGACGAAATAAACTTTCTTTGAATATTTTAGTATTTTCTATTTCCTATATTATTGATTATGCGTTTTGAAATTCATTTCATCCTCCATACACATTACACATTCTTCGTTTACTTTCAACTTCCACTTTTACTACTTTATGTACTGTGCAGAATACAAAATAAAAAATACAGAAAATAGATGATATTCACACCAGACTGTATAGATTCTTTTAATTTTTGATCTACGTGAGTTTCATTACTTTTTTGATTTTTCCTTGGATATTTTAACTTTTACCATTTGTAATTTATAATTCAAAAAGTGTGATACGCACTTTTTCATCTTTTTCTATTTCAAACTTATTAGATTACCAATTACCAGCTATGTACAATGTAGAATGTACAATGTACACATCTCATATAACATACAACTCACGCCAAACCAGACCAGTCTCAGACTCAATCTCAGATTCAGATTCAGCTAAAGATAAACTACAAAGTGTAAAGCTTAACGGTATATTTCAGATTTCAGATTTAGGCGAAACATGTTTCTTTGAAGCGGGGGGAAGAGGAGCGAAGAAAGAAGAAACGTTCAGAGTGTAAAGTGTAGATAGTCATATGATTGAGAGCTAGAAAATATGCACTTTGTCACTACATCAAAAGTGTAAAGTTACACGTTTATTTTCTTATCCACCTTTTCTCCCTTGCCTTCTCGTGTCCTTCATCAACTTTCAAGTTTCAACTCTTCTTCTTCTTCTTCTTCTTCTTCTTCTTCTTCTTCTTGGCGGAGGAGGAGAAGAGCGATGCTGAGAAATGCAGATTAAAACCCTCTGGAAATTAAACATGTGTTATCGCATCTCCCGTAACCAAAACCAAAATTCATTCATGTACATTTTGTACTCGTGTAAATTTGGAGTAGGTTTTGTACTGCACATTTCATACATATCACTTATATAATATGTGTTATACTTACTTGTTAGATGTTACTCCTGTGACAAGTACCAAATACGGCATACGAAATAGAGAATACCTCAACCAACCCAATTTAACTCTCCTCGTCAAATATTCGTTTGCTTTCAGGCGAGAATCTGATTACTAATGAAATCTCTCGAGTCTCGAGCTTCGAGTTCCAGTTCCAGTCTCCAGTCTCGCCAAACACCAAACACACGCACACCCTTGCACACTTGCACAAAGACCAAAGACACACAGACGGAATCTCAGCTCAGTTTAACACCACTTTCCTTTTTTGTATGTCATATGTAGATGTAGATTATACAAAATACAAAATACCCACGGTACAAAATACAAGTATTGGATTTCCCATTCCCTATTTCATAGAAAGTCACAGTCACTCTAGTCTCTAGACTCTCCTCGTTCTCACTCTTTTCACTCGTCATCATCAGCCTACAGCCTACAACCTACAGTCGATGTCGTACGTATTCCAGAGAAACATAAACAGAAGAACACTCCGTTTCAAGTTACACCCGTTTCATCTTGATCCTCTTTCTCCTTCTCTCACTATCACTTGTACATAAGTTGTAAGGATGTTTGCACTTGAGGCACGACAATAAAATTCACATTATCTCATGTTACCAAAACTACACATTACACATCACACGTGGAACATGGACTACAAGGAGAAGGAGAAAGAGAGAGCGACAACTCTTTTATGTCGACTCTGGTTGAACGGTGCTGCTCCATTGTGTCTATGCATGTTATTGCATTATAATCCTATCGAATATCGAATCCGAATCCAACTCCAACACAGTTTAAATCTAATGAGACACTCTCCGTTTCATCTCACATTTCCATTACGTTCAACACTGTAGAGATGAGAGACAAACACATGTCTCGTGTCTCAACTCTCAACACACGGATTCTATCAACACCACGAACCAGAGAAGCAGCTACAGAGAAAAGCTATAACAAGGCAAGTAGTCAATAGTCAGTTTACAGTTTACGGTTTACAATCCAAATTTGGAATCTCTTCCTCTTCATATTTACTATTTACTGTTTACGTGGAGGATAATTAAGTGTGTAAAATAGTAATTACATCATATACTCACATAAGTATTGAATCGTCTGTTGCTGGTGTGGTCATAATAATATTCTTCTGTCTACTGTATTTCCACAATTTCATCCTTTTACACTGGCACACAAATGCAAAGTAGGAGATAGAAGACAGAAGACCAACAACATTAACTACCAAATTATGCCCATTTTCAAATTATCTCTCCAACCAGACACACCACACATACCACACAATAAACACACTCACATTTACAGTTTACCATGTGTAGTGCAACGTGCCACACAAATTGTACATGCTTATTTTTAGTATCTTTTTTGTATTGTATTTTTATAAATGATAAAAATCTGTTTGTTTGAAGTTGGAATTGGAATTGAAACTACGAGATAGAAATATAACAATGGAAATACAGATAAAAGCAGTCAAAAATGGTGATGAAAAGTAAAATAGTGAAAGGTGTAATAAAACGGAACGAGTAAAGCCTAAAGCATTTTTAATTTGTAAATATAGTTGAAGAACAGTGTTTTATGTTTTTGTGTTTCATCTGCATAATGACTTTATTGTTAGTGTTATTGTGGCTATGGATTTTACATTTTACAACTTGCAACACAAAACGCATAGGGAATCCCAAATTCAAATACACGTAATTTTGAGCAATTTGAATCTCCTTGTAAAAATATAAAATATGGTGATGATATTTGGCTTTTAATTGGACAGAATAAAATTGTTCTCCTCGTACAAAACTATGCATGAGATGACATGTATCTGCATTAATTTTGAACAAAGATTCCTGCCTTTTTGCTTTCTACGGGAATAATAATAATAATAATAATGGGAAGATGCACTGTGGTGGACTCTGGATTTGAGACTTTTGAGTACTTGATTTAGCTACACTATCATTAAACTTACAATATACAATATACACAAATTGTCAGTAGTCAGTAGAGCCCGGAAAAGTATAGTAAAGATGTGATGAAGAAGGAGCAGGAGAAGCTGAACATTTATGACTGTGGTCGTGTTTAGTGGGAAATTATGTGGAGAATTAAGAAGAAAGAGGAAAGAGCTATCTTTCTTGTCCTCAGTTTCAGCATGATATAAACTATAAAGAAAACATGAGGTCATAGTAAATAATGATGTCTTGCAGGAAGATTATACTTTGTACTTAATATACGTGATACTTGATTCTTGATTCTTGATGCTGTACTGTTAACTTTACATCATACTTTATGTTTTCTTGTTATGCTACTTGTTTAAAACACTATAATACATAAAAGATAAAAGAACAAGAACACAGGAACAAGACAAAAAACATGAGGCAGTTTCTTATGTAACAGTTCAAAGTCCAATGACAGCAAAATCTGTGGTACAAATGAAAAGGGATAAGACAACAGACAACCCATGACACATGCTTTGGAGTGATTATAAACTAGTTTCTTGTCTTCTATTTGGATGTGCAATACTTTCAATCCGTGTTTATTGCTATATCAATATCTATTATCTATTATATTTGACGATAATTATTGCACAGGCTACAACCTTTTGAAAATGACAGAGGCTTCTTACTTATTCCAAACTGGAAACTGGACAGGTTTTATTTTTTCTTCATTATTGTAATTGTTATCAGACTTAAATATTATACATTATATTATATTACTGCGTGTTATGATAGTACATAATAGATATATGTACCTTCGTACTTAATACTTTCTACACTCCAGCTTTGTACAAGATAAGTGCAAGAATAAAATAAGGGGAGAAATT
Source organism: Sminthurinus signatus (assembly GCA_019776565.1). NCBI lineage: Eukaryota > Metazoa > Arthropoda > Collembola > Symphypleona > Katiannidae > Sminthurinus > Sminthurinus signatus. Next base: position 16,741 of record JABASP010000816.1, on the reverse strand, counting down.
CCAAACAGAGCTAGAGAGAAAGAGAGACACAGGGCAGAAATGAAGAAAGTGGAGAAAAGAAAGAAAAAGCCAATGAGAACATGAGATGAAAAGTATCACACATCCGGTTATTCACATTAATAGCATTCGCATTCCCATTTCCCTCAACTTCCTCTTCGTCCTCGTCCTCGTCTTTGCTTTGGTCTTCCTTTTCGTCTTCACCCATCAGACAGATACTGGCTTTTATTTCTCCCATTTCTTGTACCAAGTATAATGTATAGTGTATATTGTATAGTGTATGTTTTTCTACCCTGAAAAGAGATTTAAGATGTACGAGTTACATACTACATAATACATAATAGGAGTAATGTAGGAGAGACAAGAAACAAGATCGTTTTGCTTGGAAGAATGAAGAATAGCTTTGAAAGTAGGAAGAGAAAGCGCAAGAGAGGAGATGGGGGTGGAGGGAGGTACATAATAAATAAATATATTATATTGCATATAGATTCGGAAGGAAAGGAGAAGAGGGACTCTTCATGAAATGATAGTAAAGAAGACACGAGAAAAAGAAACAAGGGCATGGAACTCGCAGAATGGAGACAGTTCCTTCATACTTCATATGTACAGTATATTTATATATTTCAACATCTTTTGTACAGTGAAAGTGGTGGAAGGGAAAGATTCTCTCCTTCTTTCATTCTTCTGTTGGTTTCTTTGGTTCTTGGGTTCTTGGGTTCTTTCAACTGGGCTTTTTACGAGAGTCATGTAGGAAATGTGGCGGATCTCAAGGGACTAACTCTCGTCTCTCTCCTCTTTTTTCTCTTTTACTCTGTATGACTCTGTGTTGAAAATCCTTGGGAGGTCCATCCGTCCTAAAGTCGAGAGAGAGAGAGAAAGAGGAAGAAAGAAGTAGAGTCTAGAGTCTAGAGTCTAATGGACTCTGGAGACCCGCACTTTACTACTCTTATCCCAAGACGTTTCTGAACACTGAACAAAACACACGCCCAGTGCCCATCCACACACGAATACTAGAAGAACGCACACTTCCACACATACACATAGAATACAGAATACAGATGTACGACTTTAACAATAAACTCATCTCAAGGGGTCAGCAAAAATAATCTCCATCTCTCACCTTTCTCCAAATGCCTTGTCACCAGGGAATTCTCCTTTTCATTCTTCTCTCTCCTATTCCTCCTTTTTTTGCTCTAATGACAATCCAAATGGTTCCTCCGACCTCTGTCAATAAAAGAATGAATGAAAAACGAAAGAAAGAAGGAAAGAAAAGAAGGAGGAAGGAAGGAATGAAGGAATGAATGAGACCGTTTTACACTTGATATATTGTACATATGGCGTGATCTCAAATCCCAAATCCGGAATCTGTGCAATTTCTTCTTCATTCTTCACATTCTAACCTCATTCCGATGACCAACTAGATTTTATTCTTTTCTCTCTTCCGCCACTCCACCAACCACCAGCATTTTCAATGAAATGATCATGAGGAGAATCTCGGATGAATTGCGAAATCTAAGCATTATTACAACGGGTAGCAGTTGGAAACCTTTTCCAATAAAATTCAGCACGCATCCGTACGCTTACCTTAATAACATAAAAACGCATATCAATTCTTCTTTATTTTATATAAAAATGAAAAACCAGTCCCATTTTACATTCACTATTTTTGAACAGTTGTTGAATTTTGACCAGTGGAAATTAAAATTCCACAAACCTCATATTTTTTTGTATCTAGTTCAGCACTCAGCATCATGTTTTTTATTCAACAGTTTCTCAGTTGTCAGCGTTTGAGTCAAGACTCTTGACTCTTTTAATAAAATTATTATTTTGTTCAGTATTTCCTTTTCCACTAAAGTGGAAACTTTACACGTAATTTCATCCGGCACGTTTTGTTTCATGCTTCCTGTCTTTCCTTTTTTACACGTGTGTTTCTTTCCAGAGGTAAAGACAATTTTTCTGGCTCATTTCAAATTTCCAAATTCCAAGTTCCGGCGGAAAGGCCTTGTGTGCTGTCGTGAATGAATGAGTGCGTGGAGGCAAAAGTAGAACAGGACAAGAGTTGAACGGGTTCAATTCAGAATTCAACTGTACCATATTCAACTCGTGTGTTTTATGTTTTTTATCTTGAGATGGATCAAAATCCTCTGTTTTTCCTGTTACGCTTCAAAGCTCAGAAGAAGTGAAACGTGCTACATGTAGAATGTACACTTTGAGTTGGAAACTAGAAATATTAACAGCTTTTGTTACAAGGCAGAAAAATGGGCGAGAAATATGGCTATAGAAAAGCATGCGTGTATTATCACAGATATTCGTGTGTATGTTACAGCTTTACGTCTTAATACAGGTATTATCTTTTTATGCAGTTCAAGTTGTGTTGTGTTTGGTTGACTAGAGTTGAGTACTGAAGAGACTGAAGACTGGAAGACTCAAAACTGAGTAGGTATTTAGAACAAGAAAGTATTATTACATGTACGAGTCAAGTGGATGTTTTTTCAAGTATGATATCACGTGAAGCATGTATGAGTTTCTTATTCTTCTTCCTGTTCTCTTCCTTCCTCCTCTGTTCCCTCGGCAGTTTTCCTTTTATTCAGGCTGAACAGTTTTGCAGATAGATAGACAAGGAGCTATAGTAGAAGTAGTAGCTGTATAAAGAGAGAGAACAGAAGAAAGAAGAAAGGGAGCAGCTCAAAGCTTCACCGTTGACTGGGTGAAGAATCAATTATTGTCTAGAGTCTCAAGTCTGGAGTATGGAGTTTAGTCGAGTGAAAGAGAAAAAATAAGAAAGAGTATAGAAATAGAAATAGAAAATATCTTGAAATATACAAGATATCTGTATAGAGAAAAAGGAGAGCGGAAGAGTGAGCGGAAAAGAGAAAAGGGAAAAGGAAAGCAAAACCAAAACCAAACCCAAAACGAAAAGGAGGAGGAATGAAACAGAGGGAAGAACAGATAGAACAGAGAATAGGAAGAAAAAATGATGAATTAAAGAGGCAGTTGGAGGCCGAGTTAAGTTCAATTGGTTAAATGAAATAACATGTCACAGAATGACAAATAAGCAACTTTTCCTTTCATTTCAACATCGTGCGGGATCAAAAGACTCAACTCCACTCATCTTGGTCTATGTTATGCTATACGTCGACAGTAGACAGTACAGGAATCATCAGATACTCGCAAGATACAAGATACACACAAGTACTCCAATCCAAAGGAAAGGAGAGGAAGGAGGAAGTAAAAGAAGCTCAAGGAAAATACTTGGAAAATATCATGACATTTAAAGACAAAGCTCTTCACTCTTCATCTTTTTGTGGTATTCCCTTGAAAGGAACTCAAACCTTCTTCATTCTTTCCTTGTTTCTACCATTGATACTTTCCTCTCTTTTGATAGGTATTACAAACCGTTTTAACTCTTTCCTCTTCTTTTGTCGTCCTTCAGAATCCACAACTTGATCTGTCATTCTTCATTCCACTTGAAATGCTACAATATAATATAAATAAAAAATCGCAACAATTATACATCAATCCTTCATAAAAAATAACTACTTGTAAGAGAATTTCCAAGAAAAATTACTTATCGAAAATACGTTCCATTTAAGATTAGAAAACATTGGGAATCCATTTTTGTCTGCAGCCTGAACTGAAACCCCCAAAAGAAACGAAAAAATTCCTGAGCAAAGTGAAAGTTTGGTTCAATTCACTTTTCTCTTCTGAAAACATTTTAAATTGAAAGCTGTAAACTTTAAACCATCACAACAGCCGACGACCAACAACCAACAACAGACGGACCAAGTGTTATATAATGTAAAATGTAATGTATTGTATTGTAATGCAGAGAAAGGAATCATTGTAAATCCAAATTTGGAATGCAGGGATGCATTTGTACTTGTACAATGTACAGCATGAGGAAATTGGAAGTTTGGATTTCGGATGCACAAGAGGGATTTTGTTAAAGGATTTCAAATCCAAATCCTACCACCACCTCGTCTGGCTGGGAAAGTTTGAGCTGGTTCCAATAACACAAGATTGAACAGTGCACCAAGTTTGTCCTCTATTCCATGTTGTGAGTTTAGTGTTTAGTGGTTTACGATTTACGATGCTATGTTGCATATTGCTTAAAGAGACTCGAGACTCGAGATTCGAGAACGGTTTCTTGTAACTTGTAAGGCATTTGCTTTGGTTTTGGTTTTGGTTTTGAGTTTTGGTGTTGAAACTCCAGTAGATAGATCTTTTGGGAAAGTTTCAGTTTACTGCTTACACTTTATACATTTGTACTCTGTCACTCCTTCTCGTCTGTAAGTAAGAGAATTTGAGGAATTTGGAATTTTCTCACACGTACAAATACAAATTCACTCACACGTTTCTCCTTTCTCCTTTCTCTCCCTGAAAATACAATGCCTCAATATTTCCTCAATCAACCAAGTTGAAATTGACTGTTTTGTTGAACCTCTCGGAGACCTTTCAAACCTTTCAACCTGAATAACACCAACATCAACATCAGCATAAACATCAATTGTCAATAGTCAGCCGTCTTGAGATGCAGAGAGTTGATTCATTTCGAATTTCACTTTTCACTTTCACTTATGCATAAATTTCCTCTTTTCTACTTATTGTATTTAAATTTTAAATTCAAGATCCAAGATCCAAGATCCAAACGCATGCATAATAATTGTTATATGTATATCTGTATTTCCATTTTTCATGAACCAACCAATTCTTTTTCTCATGTGTACTCATATTATTTACATCATATTTCTTCTATTGTGTTTTCAATTTATTACAGCTATTGAACGTTGAAAATATATAAAAAGAAACATAGATGAAAATTGAAATTATTGTGACATATGAGATATGAGATATGAGATAGACAAGATAAATGTTATTCAAATAAACTCAAATCAAATTTCAGGGATAGTGCATCAGATTTCAGATTGATCCAGTGAAAGAGATTATGACATGATGTTGGATCAAATGGGTCAGCTCTGAAGATGGAAGATGGACATTCTTAGATAATATTGGGGACTGGATAAAGGATAAATGTAAAAAAATGACCAATCACTTCATTTCTTAATAGCATCAATAAATTTCTGTCATACCGCATGAATGTAGACGGTAGATTTTTCTACCCCTGAATTTCTTCTCTTCTCATTTATTTCTACATCTATTTTCTACTTTCTACACTATTGAAATACTGTAGTAATGATAGTAATAGACTTGGAGCGGTGAATGTTGAATGGTGAGGAATGAAGAGGGAAAGCATTACGGAATACGGAAACTGTATATTAAAAAGTTGGAAACGTTCTCGCTTCACTGTGCACTATACATTATACATTATGCCTCCTTACTTACTACTTGCACAATATACTACACACGGTACATGTTCTATGTCGTGAGTACAAATAGAGGGACGATGTGGATTGTGGATGCTCTGTCTCTAGTCTGTAGTGGATATGAATGTTTGTATGATGTCTTAAGTAGAGGGTGTGTCACAAGTTGTATGGGGGTGCTTTTTCTCTGATAATTCATGTGTACGGAAATGTCAACGAGTGGAAGGTCCCAGTCCAAGTGGAACTCGAATCAAATGAATGGCTACATAGGGTAAAACATTCACAAGAAAACTGGAAAACTGGAAAGGATCCCAAAAACCAAAAAACTTTCCCTACATGTTTTATATTGCTCAAATGTAAATGTATATTCTTATTCACTTATTTCTGGATAAAACTGTACGTTTACATTTTACATGAAAAAAAGAAAGCTTTGAGGGTATATTCCTGGATAATAAAATGCTTGTTGTACAGTATTAAATTCAATGCGATACTCGGAGCAAAGAGCAAATAGCTGTACAACGTACAAATATGCTGAAAAGGAGCTTAGCAGTGGGAGGTAAAATTTCTCACTTTCTCTTCACTGTTGACTGTAAAGTGTACATTGTAGATTGCACAATACTAGTACGTATTACACGAATGCATATATTCAGGGTATACGGTATACGGGAAAGATGTAAGTAAACGAAAAAGCAAGAAAGGGCGAAAAAATAGAGAGAGTCAATTTTATTGTGTTAAGAAGGCAGACGGAGATATAAAAAGGAAATGTAGGAAGAAAAGAAGTAAAATAGAAAGGAGAAGAAAAAGAAGAAGGAGAGGGGATGCAAAGAAAGTGAAAGGAATAAAAAAAACTAGGAGAAAGAAGACGGTGTGGTGTGGTGTGGTGGATGTTGGAGGGTGGAGGGTGACTGAGAAATATGTGGGAGGAAAAGGAACAAGACGGAAAGAAGAAGAAGAAAGAAGGTCGACGACGGGCGGGAGATGGGAGATGGGAAATCGGAGATTCGGAGATGGAGCAGAATTGTGTGGAAAGGCAAAAGATTGATGACAAAGATGCTAGTCTGTAGTCTGTAGTCTGTAATGTACGATGTTGGATCCGTATCCTTAATCCGCATACACCAAAACGGTTCACATTTCTTCAACTTCCTTTATCTGATGATCCCATCCTCGTTTCCTAGATTTCTAGATTCTAGATATTTTATATACATTAGACATAAATACACATCCACATTCTTCGTCCCTGTTCTGTGTTTTGAGGTCTGAGGTCTACGCTGATCTCTTACATCTCTAGAATTATTCCTCGAGTCAATCCAAAATCCAAACTCCAAATCCACAATCCATTATGTCTACATTTATTATTATTATGTACAGTGTACATTGTGAATCCTCCATCTTTCCTTCATCCTTGATACAGAAACAGATAACTTCTCAGTACTGGGAACAAACTTCCCTGCTTTGCATCTTCCGCGTTTCAATGTGAAACTCTAGAATCTGGAATCTAGCATGTTTATCCACCTTTATTTATTATTTATTCTTCCATTTTAGTTTTTAGTGGAAAGAATTGGGTTGTGTAAACAATAAAAAAATAAAACAGGCATAAAAGATGAAATGTCTACTAAAAGAAGCAGAAGAAATAGCAGTACAAAATACAAAATGCAGCAGAAATGCAGCAAGGGAGCTGCAACAATAAAACCCCAAGTTGTAAAATTATATGGAGGAAATGCTCAAAGTTTTCCACGGTGTAAGTTGCGAGTTGCAAGTTGCACTTCTCCATTCTGCACACTGCACTCTGCACCCTCCAAAGATTTCTTCCCCTGACTTCCGTTTTCCGTCTTGACCTCTGTCCACTTTTAGGAGTAGATACTTTCTCGAGTTGGAGTTGGAGTTGGAAGATCTCGAGATCTTTTTCTCCCTCTTCCTCTATCAATCTATCAATATCTTTTGGAATCTTTCACTTGACTGCAAATACCCTCAACTTCCAACTCCCAACTCCCAACTTCACTCACTCACTCTCATGCATCAAAGCATAATGCATTCGCTCGTTCGACTCTTGATTCTCGATTCTCGATGCTCGTCAACATGAGCATTACAACTTTACAACTTACAACAGCCACAAAAGCCGTTGAACATCTTTCGTGATCCCGATCTCGATCTTATGATCAAGAGCAATGTAATGTAACTAAATGTAACCTAATACCAGTTTATGTAGTGATGAAAAGAAAATCCTGGGGAATTTTGTTAAACCAATCAATCCAATCTCCACTTTGAAATTTGAAACCCATCTCAACTCTCAATAACTTTTATTCCCATAATATAAGGTTTTAGAAACCATTTTTCTTAAATATAGTATCAAAAGATGACAAAAAATCAAAGGTTTAGCAGGAAGATAAGAAAAACTAAGGATGAAAACTTGTAATTTTTCCGTGTTTATTTTTTTATTAGTACCCAAAGAAATTTACAAAGCAAAGGTATCACATTAAAAATCAAGAAGACGCACGTGAAAAAAGAAACAAAACAAGGAGTGAGTTTGAATTTGATATTAAATAGGACATTCTTTCTCCAATAACAAATTGGAAATAGTGTATGAAATAAAAAAAATTTCTTTTTGAGGGTAATGTGAAGTAATGTATAATCTATGATATAATGATATAAAATAAAATATAAAACACGCACTACTGCGTATAAAACGAGCACTACAACAGCTAAAAGATAAAGATACAGATAAATCCGTATGTGATTACGCTTTGAAGCAAAAACTCTTCTCTCATCCTTCACCAACAACCAAAAAAAACACAACTCGACTCACTTTTAGGAAATACCCCCAACATCTTGAGGAGAAAGAGAAACTCGAATTGGTTTCTTCTTTGAACAAGTATACTATAGACAGTAGACAGTGCACGACATACACAAAGAGTGAAGAGCTTTCCTCTTCGTACCTCTAACAAAATATAATATATATGTGTGCAAGAACTCTACAAGTTTTATTTCGTTCTCCTTCATCCTGTCCGTTTTGTTTTGGTCTCATCAAAGATACTTTGAGACAAGAGATTGTTGTTGTTTCATCCTCCTCTGTTTTTCTGGCTGTCTGTACCTGTATGGAAAAAGATTCTACCTTCTTTCTCCTCCTTTTATCATTCCACTTTCTTTTCCTGATTCCTTTTGGTTTCTAGTTCATGTGTGTGGATTTGTGTACTGGAGAAAAAACAAGCTCTGCATTTTACCTTTTACCTCATCTGCAATCTACTTACTGTATGTACTTTCTCTTCGGATCTGTTTCGATCAAGTTGTTGTAGCTATTTGTGATCCCTTTCATGTTTTCTCCAAACTCCAACTACCTGTGAGAGCCATATCAGCACTTTTGTTTTTCTTCTTCCTCAGATACGGAATACGGAATACAGAATACAGAAGCTTGAACACTGAGCACTGAGCCTGAGCCAAAACAGTGAGCACAGCTTTTCTTCTTACACACAGCACACAGCATACAATCGACAGAGTACGCTTTTCCTTGTGAAGGGCGAATAGCGAATCATAAAGATAAAGAGGAGGAATTGCGTGTGGATCTACTAGTAAATACTGGTATAGAGGTATCGTCGTTGTAGGTGTATTTGTAAGGTAGTAAGCCTGGGTTGAATCCCACATTATTCTGACATCTCGAGACTCCAGACTGGAGACTCGAGACTTGAGAATACTCGAGGGAAATAAATGCACTTGTCCGCGGTTCTGTTTCTGAAGTAACTTCCTTATGTTACACAATTTATTGGGAGAGATTCAGTTTATGTAGTCGACGCTGTGTTGGTTCTTGGTTAAAGGTAGAGAGTAGATTGTGGATTGTGGATGGTAGTTTGTAGAGCTCCTTCTCCTTGTACTTTGTCTCCAATCTTCAATGTAATACACATTCTGGGTACTTTCTACACTGTACTTTCTTCTTATGTACAACGTACAATGGTTTGGAGTCTGGAGTCTGGAGTCTGGAGACAGTTGATCAAGATGAGTTGAGAGTCTGGGAGTAAAACCTCTACAAAATTCGATGCTACACTCTATTTTCTCCATTATATCCATTTTGTCAGAGCAGTATTCTATATACAACGGTAAAATTGAAATTATTATTACAGGAATATTGTACATTTTGCAAGCTCCTTCTGTGTACTTGAGAATTGAGAAGAGATACAGAATGCAGAATATATCTAGATTCTAGATAGTTTTATATACTCCCGTAACTCGTAACACTTTTGTTTTATGGTTAATAAGGATACACATAACACATAACTATTTTGTTAATGATATATTATATTAATATATCATCTCCTGTTGGATGTTAATGTTAATGTTGCATTTCATTCTTGTGCTTGTGGTAAAATGTGGTGACTGAGGTCTACTGTCTACTGAGCTGAGAATGAGAGCCGAGAGGTTTGAAATTTGTAACACATGATTTAATGTCATGTTCTATTAGTAGATCATAACCTTTGTGTAAATCATCCCTTTCTCTTGTTTTCAATTACCCTCATCCACTTTCTACTTTTAAAAATGTACCCACAATCCACAATCCCCGTAAAAAGGATTACCAAAACTATCAATTATATAAAAAATGAAAATGTGCTGAGCATTGAGCATCTTTTTAACTTTTATTAACATATTCTATGCTCTCCATTCTCTATTTTATATGTATTTCTTACATATAAAACCATTGGCATTGTAAAAAATTGAGTGGTGTGAATTTTTACACTAGCTTTAGCTTGCTATTCCATGATTCAGACTCCAGACTTCAGCTGATAAAAAGTAGAAAAGTAGAAAAGTAGAAAAGGGAAAAATGGGAAATGGGGAATAGGAAATCGGGTTTGTGGAGAAAAATCTGAATCTGAATCGGAATCCTATGGCCAACTCAGCAAATAATTCGCACTAGTGACTATACTGATCGTGAGTAAAATGCAAGTAAAATATTATTGTGGATGACAAATCCTTCATCCTTCTTCTTTTTTTCTTATATATGTAATATGTAGGCGCCGTCTTATCAAATTTCCCTCAGACTCACTTGACTAGAAATGAAATCCACTTTATTTCCTTTCTCTACTCTTTTTTACTCTACTCTACTTGGTATTCGGCTCAGTGACGACCTGACGGAATTCTGCTGCCTCAGAATATCCAAGTTCCAAGCTCAAGCAGAGTTCCACATTTCATACAGCTTATAGCTTATGGGTTATACAGTGCGCATTTCACACCGTGCCAAAAATCTGGCATGGGGCATGATTCTTCTGGCTATCGCCTGTGAACACGGAAACCTGGCTGAGAAATTGCTCTCATGATATTGCATAATGTGGACATGTTCTTATTTCTTTTACTTGTACAATACAATGCCATGCTTCAAATCTCTGCCTCTGTCCATCAGCGTCCAAAACAACTTGTGTATGACGAAATGTAATACATGTAATGTGTAGTGCGTAATACTTAATACTGTACACTATAAATGCTACACGTAAGTATGCATTTACAGGGGGAAATACACACATGATCAAATCAATAATACTCAGAGTTATTATTTCTTATTCGAATTCCAAATGGAAAAGAAAACAATGGAGAAAGGTGAAACTGTAGAGAAAAACTTGGGTCTTTTTTCAATATTTTCCTTCGATTCAATTTAAAATAAACAAAAGGGAGGGGAAATGAAATGGAAAATGGAATGGATTGAATTTAGAAAATTCTTACATACTACATACAGGAACTTTTTTATATGTATGATAAATATTAAGTACATAGGTGTGATTTTAAAACAAACTGATATCATTACATTATGATAAGTCTGTTGTTAAGAACATAGGAAAACGGCACATTACATAATATTAGTACATGTGTGAGAGAAGGGGAGAAAAATTGGAGGAATGAAATGAAAAAGGAAAAAGAGTGAAAAGGTATTACAACTACGACTGTTTCTATTCTCACCACACATCAAAATACCAAACACCAAACACTGAACACTGAACACGACACGGATCGTCATTTGATATGGAATGAGATAGTGGAGAGCGGAAAACAGTGGTGATGCCACCAGCTGAGATAAATTACTCATTTTAATCGCCGATTTGGTCAGCTTTCACACACTTGTACACTGGCACTTTTTGTATAAATTGTAGGCTGCAGACTGTAGACATTCAGAATTCAGATACCTTGGAATTTTTCTTTCATTCTTTTTTTTTATTCAAGTTCGGTTTTATGTTTTATCGTTTTGATCAAAACTGGAGCCAAGAATATAATATATATTTAATATAGAAGAAGAGCTTTTAAAACAGCTGAATCATGTACTATGAAAAGGTGAAAGTAAAAAAAAAATCAAAATGAATAGCTTAAAATTTTATTTTGCACACAAGCTCAAACATTTGTACAATTTTGAACTTCCTTAATAAAAATTATTATTTAGTTTTACAGTATTTTTAAAATTTGTAACTGGAACCTGAATCATTGCTATACATGCAATGTGAATCAACCTGTACTTTAAAATATTGCATTATTTAATAAAAGCTTAAAAACTTCGGACAAGTATTTTTAAAAGTATAAAATACTACCAAAAACGTATGAATAACGTGCGAATACAATGAAGAAAGTTTTTCACTTGGCCACCTACATGAAACAAGAATGGTTGACACCATGTAGCCAGGTAATTTATACGTGTGTGTAAGGTATGAAGGAACTTCCACTGACGCACAATTTTTCAGTTTCTCACGTTTCCTCCCGAGTCGCATTTTTCTTCGCAATATGCAATATATTATATATTACAATGATGAATGTTCATTGACATTTATTAACTTCAAGTTCAGGCTCTACGTTTTGCGTTATCAAAATATCAATAAGGTCCTACCCTCAAAATACTCTCGTTTGTTCCAGATACTTACAAATTGTAGATATGAATTGTGTAATTGTGTATACCTTATGTATAATGTATTACGTTCAATTAAATGTATTTTGGTTGAAAAATATCATGAAACAGGTGTGTGTCCTGTATAAAAGTACGTAGTTTTGTTTGGTTTGTTGTTTTTGGTCATTTTGCTTTTGCGAGTGTCAAAAGGTTTTGATTTGGACTTTTGTGTCATTTGTTTAAATTTGAAATACATTATGTATTTTTCAATAGATACCTTTTCTCTGACCATCAACAACAAAAGATATAGAACTTATCATAAAATAGATCTTGGACTCAAGATTCTCTCCCTTCTCCCCTTTCCCGTCTTATTCACCGCCGTGCTTCAGTTCTGTTTGTTCTCCAGTTTGTTCATGTCAGAATTTTTCTTTACAACCAAACATGTCAATATGCACTACGTTCTACGTTTATTATCAGGCATATACTTAATTTTAAAGAGGGGTGATTTTAAACTAAAGATTTTAGGGTGATATACAGGTAAAAATGGATTAACAATCAATTTCTATGACTCTGCAGTTTTTCTGTTTCCTTCCACCAAAACGTGCAAGGGTGAACCCAACTTTACCTATACGTCTATGCATTATCTAATTTATTATACACTATATTGGTAAAAAAGATAAGAATTTGAGTGCATATTACATAATTTGTAAACGGTGGTTATAAAAGCTTTTTAATACACAGTGGAAGATTGGCAATTCAAATGTGTATATTTATGGGGTTTTTTTTTTTTTAAAAAAAAAAAACAACTATGAAAGGATTCAAAATACAAAAAATAAAAAACAGACTGGTGCTTATGGTTTATTATAGTGAAGTAAAATTTGATTAAAGTTGGCTAAATTTATTTCAACGACTTTTATGTAATCATATTATAATTACAGTAAGCCTTCTACTCACTATGAAAAATGTATGATGTATTTAGCAACTAAAAGTAAATAGTTGCAATGTGTACAATGTTCACCCTGCACACGCTTGGTAAACAGAGAGAACCTCAAGAACGCTGCTGGTCCGAAAAATCTGCAAATGTAGAAATCACACAACTACAAAAATGCATTAATATTTGCGTGTTTTGATACAAAAGTATGGCTTTCTCTGTTTGATAATTTTATATTGCAGTTGCGTAACATAAATTCCAGTCAACATTCACAATTGTGATAAACACTTTTTTCATGTCATAAACCTTTTAGAGTGACGGTAACACTTTACTGGTGATTAATTAATTCTCAAGTCTGATCCCAAATTCGTACCTATTATACAATATGATTTTTACAAAAGTACTTAATATTACGTACTAGCATCAGTACATTTTAGCAATAACTATAATATAAAATAGAACCAAAATCCTAGAGATTAACAACTGGAGCCGACTACGATTTTAATAATATTAAAATGTAATAAAATATCATTGGCATTCGGTTTTACTTTATTCTTTATTTAGTCTACAGAGTAGAGAGTAAAGAGTACTACAACAAAGTATATTAAAAACCATGAGTGTTTGAAATGGATTATATTATGTGCATAGAAGAGGAGGAAGAAAGTAAAAAAAGGAAGAAAGGTGTTGCAGGTGAAAGGACAGACAGGAGAAGCACATTATCATTATTACATAATATTATTATGCCATTTGAGTGGAGAGTGGAGAGAAGAAAAGGGGTGTGGAAGTCAATAATATTCCAATTTGGAGACGTTTACAAGTAAATTGTTCCGATGGGAAAGTCTTTTCGTGTCTCGTGTCTTTGAGTCTTTGAGTCTTTGAGGGTTAAGTGTCTAGAGTCTAGAATAAAATAGTCTTGAGTCTCGATCGATCAGCATAAAATACATATCGTAGAATGAAAAAAAATAAGGACAGAAGAACAAGAATCAACTCCCTTTACACTTTTCACAGTCACAGTCTCATATCTCATATATCGCATGGATGTATTATATAATATCATGTGTATTCGTATTCGTACTCGTAGACGGATCGACGATCGACAGATTCCTATTTGTTGTACAGCCTACAGCTCTTTTCCCCCTTTCTTCACTTTTTCCTCGCTTTGTGAATCTAGAATCTAGAATCTACTCCCTCTTTCTCTATTCTCTTTTATTCTGAGAAAATCTACTACTTGAACCAAAATAATTCTATGATATTTCACCTTTATACCTTGAGCTAAAAAAGCTGTAAGTACAACATGCTCAATGTTGTACATATATATCTTGTATCGTAAGTATTGAGCAATAAATCTATACACTATAGTATACAGGGTCTCTTCCCATGTACTTTTAAAGAAACAGCTGAAAAATGCATGTCATACTCCATGCTCCATACTCTATACGTCTGTACATATTATTTGAAGAGTTACTTCCTTTCTTTCCCTCATTCTTCTTTCTCCTTTCTTTTTCCATCATTGAACATTTGAGCACCAGTTACTTCCATATTTTGTGATACTCTACAACTCTACACTCTACACTACGCATTCAGCATAGTTGCTGTTCTATATGACGTTTTGTTCAATTGTGACTGCACACACTGCACACAAATGCAAATGCTCTTGAATCGCACTCTACTCTGCATGTACTCCTCAGTCCTCATTTCTCAATAATTGTCGTCCTATAAGCAGATCTGCATGTGTGCCTGTATACTGTATACTGTGTATTTACTCCACTTTGAACATCAAAATTCTTTTACAAAATTCTAAAGTATAAAAATAGAGGATAAAGAGATTGAAACTTGAGAAAACACTTTTCAATAAAAAACGCTCTATTACCGATCCGATTTCCCCTCTTTTCTCTCCCTCTTTACGTCTTCACTTAGTCTTTACTGTGGTATGCGATCTTTATGGCTTTTCCATTTTCAATCTTTTGGAAACAAATTTCAATGTATTAACCCAGAAAATCTGTGGAAAAAGTAAAAATATCAAGATAACAAAAGTACCTGTTGAAATATCTCCTATGCATTTTCACTCATCTTTTATTGAATTTTCATTTTTCTTACAAATTGTAGACTATAGATTCAGTGGCAGATTTAAAAATAGTACATTGTGTTACTGTTCTCAAGTTACTTCTTGTTCATAATATTAAATGTTATGTTCATGGGTTACTTTGGTTTGGGAGAAAGTAAAACGCATTTAGTCTTTAAAACTGAAACTTGAAAAAAGCTACCTCTACAACTTTTAGTTTATCTCTCCGTCTTTTTGTTTTTTCTTGAACGGAGATGGATGAAAAGGGGAAAGTTCGTAGTTCCTGGACTTGGTTCTTGGCTTTTCGGTTTTGACTTTCCATGTGGAAAAGCCAATAGTAGTAGTGATGGTTGATTGTAAACATGGAGATGTGTAGATGGATGGATAGATTTAAGTTTTGGAGTTTGGAGATGTTGAGTGTTGAGTATTGAGAATAAAGTGTAGAAGGAGAGTTGTTAATGGAAAAATTTACGCTGAAGTAAATCTGAATGCATTGAATTGCAAAAGGAATTCGAGGGGAGAAAGGAAATGATGTATCTCAAATGAGCAAGAAATGTGTTGCCTTCTAAAAGAATTTTCCTTCTCTTCTACAAAACATGTCCGATGTAAGTATAGTAGGTTTAGTAAGTACATAGTACATTTACCAATTTTATGTGTGTAAAACGTAGAAAGTATAGATGCTGCATGTAACATGTGACACATAGCATGACCTGTAGAATTATATAGAATAGTGTCATGTATACGTGTATTTTATTGTTCTGTCGTATGTATACTTGTTTTCTTTCATGGTCAATGAACAAATGCACAAAAAATGCTACACGATACGATTGTTCAACTTGGCAGTTGGCATTCTTTAACTAAACTGTTTGTAATCTGAGACAGATTATACAGAAAATTACCCTCTTAGACATTTCGTAATTGCAGTCATTTTAACGGTTGTACTTTAGACCTTGATGTTCATCGGACAAAAAGATTGTGTACGTACCCTCACAAATGTACATAATAATATAACGTGATGCTTGTGCTGTGTGTGTGTGGTATATAGTTTCACTTTCACCTTTCTCCTGACACTTTTAACGGTACGATGGCAACGCTATAGTTACTTTATCACATGAAACAATTAAATCAATATCAGTTTCATGTGTGTATCAACCACATAATATCTGCGTATATAATATAATATGCTAACTACATTGTATATAGGTATAGCAGAAGACAGAAGACAGAAGAGTATAGATTTGAGATTGAATTTTGGCAAAATGACTCAGAGTAAAAACCGAGATCAGAGAAAATTCCGGAACGAGAAACACACATTCCAGGAAAAAACATTCAGTATGTACGTAAATAAAAAAACCCATAGCGACAATATTTGTTTTTGTAAAAATTACCTATATATCGCCGATGATCTTTTCAAAACGGACAAAGCTATAGTGTTATAAACATGGGCTTTGACCGTTTTGAAAAGTTCATCGGCGATATATAGGTATTTTTCCAAAAACAAATATCGTCGTTATGGGTTTTTTTATTTACGTACATACTGAATGTTTTTTCCTGGAATGTGTGTTTCTCGTTCCGGAATTTTCTCTGAT
>JABASP010000815.1:0-39943 GCA_019776565.1 Sminthurinus signatus | reverse complement strand
GAGAGGAGAGAGATAGTGAGAGATGGTCATTGAGACGAGGAGAAAGATAAAAAAGATTCGATGAAGACTCTAGAGAATGGTTTACGCCATGAAGCAAAACCAAACGACATGTAATGTGGAATGACAGGAGCGTATGCATTCAGCATTCAACAACAACAACAGCAGCAGCACAACTGTTTTCTCTCTTCTCTTTGAGCATTGCACAGTGTACAGTTTATGCACTACAAATATGGAACTTTTGTTATTGTACGCTGTACCAGATCTACCATCTACTCTGTACATTAATTGTTCTCATGATGAGTTTTGAGTTTTGAGGTTTCAAGATTACACAAAGATTGCACATGAGTTGATGATATAATATTTATAAAAACCTCCAGAGAGCACAGTCATTTTGATTTCTTCAATTGCCAATGCAAGAGAGTGAAAGAGTTTTTTTTAGAACAATTTTTACAAACTTTTAACTTTCATAAAAATTAGACTCTTCCTTTTAAAAAAATGAGAAACTAATTGAGGTCATTTTATATTGTAGATTGTAGATGATATCTCTCAACTCTCAAGTCTCAAGAGTCAAGAGAAATGAGTACAGAGAGAGGTCAAATTAGTGTCAAAGTCACACGTTCTTTAAACCGTCCGACAATTTTTTATAACACTGGACACCAAACTCCCATTTCCCATTTAAGTTGGAGCAAAGGGCTCAAAACTCAAAATTCAAAAACTGGCACAAGTTGACAGCCGCTGTACTAAATAAGAATGATAGTAGATAATAGGAGGAGGCGAGCAAACAAACTACAGAGCAAACCATCAGTTAGTGTAGTAGACAAACAATAAAAACTGAAACTGAAACGGAGAAGTGTGTGAATGGTGAATGGTGAATAGTGAGGAGCAGTAGTTTTAGTTTTAGTTGTATAGATGTAGATTGTAGATGTAGATTGAAGATAGGAGATAGTGGAGCATCAGGAGCATAACTTAAATTTATGTCAGTGAATTTTTTTTTTCTAGTGATTTACAATAGAACATTTAAAACGAGGAAATTCCATATAAGAGCGTGCTGATGCTCACAAACTTCTTGTGACTTGAGACTCGAGACTTGACGATTACTCGTCTGTTTGAGCTTTGTGCCTGTGTGTTTGTGTTTGTGAATGTGTAAAGTTAACTTGACTCAACTTAACTTAACAATCCACATTACATACATGGATGGGCGAAGGAGGAGAAGGAGAATTCATGAGATGGAATGGTTGTTGCTGGTTGATTGGACTTGATGTGTGTTTTCATTATCCAAATTGGACTTGGACGAGAGGATGAGAAAAAGATCTCAAAGTTGGCTTACTCTTTTGTTCCCGTATGTACGATGTACGTTGTACGTTGTGCATTGTACATGTTCATGGTTTTTGTATACTTACGACCAATGACATGACATGGAGCTTGGAGTTTTCTGCCTTCCCCCCACAGTTTTCCCGGAGAACTAACTGAATTAAGACCTGGAGCGATGACACTAATGAAAAGATATTTCTTTACATAGAGAACCCAGTCTTAATTTAATTGATTGAATGGGGGATCCATTCCATTCCATTGTATAAGCATTTTATAAGCGTTATAAGCGTGGCGTCTCTATTCTCTATTCCAACTTCTTGATACTTCTTGATACCTTCCGATACATACAATTTACAATGTATAATAATAATAATATTATAGGTTTTGTTCTAGTTTGAAATCCTCGTCCTCCTCTTCTTTTTTATCCATAAACCATCATGTATAATTTGCTAAACTTTCAAATGGTGTTGAAAATTTGGAAATTTGGAAAATTGGAATAATATGGAGTGTAAATTGTCGAGGGTGTCTAGATTCTAGAGTCTAGAGCCTAGTAAAATTCAAAAACTTGTTAGATTTCTTCCTATCCTCTTTTATCTTTTCTCTTTAGAGAACAGAGAATAAAATTTTCAAAACTCCTTTTAGGACTTGGTAAACAAAGTAATTGAGGGAAATAATTCCAAATGTTGGAATAGTTTTCTAAATGTAAACTGTGGACTTGTTCACAATTCACAATGAACGGAAAGATAACAATAATAAAAGTAAAAAGTAAAACTAGAAACTAGACACGAGACATATCAAAAGGGAGAATCCAGATAGATACTTGACGTTAAAGCATGTAATAAAAATTATAGAAAGATGAAATTTGTGTTTGTATTTTGTATTTGGCTAGTTTCTAGTTTTCCGACTGGATCCTGATTCTGATTTTGTGTTTATCTAAATCTGTATCTGTATATTTGTGTAGATATGATGGATCTTTATCCTTTATCCTTTATATTTTTATACTCATACTTTGACTCAATTCATACAATAATGTAATGGTATGGTAATGGTCCATGTTTTTGGAGAGAGAGAGAGAGAGGAAAAAAATAGAAAAGGAAAAGGGAGCAGGCAAAAGACTGTGTACTGTGTATGTTTATTTTGCTGAAACCGAAATGCAGGGCTGGGGTGTGCGTGTGAAAGAAACTTTCCCATTTGAATGAGAAATCTGATGATGGAGATGGAGATGCGTTGAGGGAGGGAAGCAGGCAGGCAGTCAAGCAGTCAGATATTATAGGGACATGTACATTGTACAGTGTACATGTATAAAATATATAGGGAAGGCAGGGCCGAATACCGAATACCAAGTGCCGAGTATGAGGACGAACAGCAGGAGTATAACATGGGATTTGAAATCGATGCAGATTAGATTATATTGAGTAATTGAAGGGAAGATAAGTGCAGAGAGCTGTGGAATACATTCAGATTTAAATGTTAAATCGGAAACTTGGAAAGGAACCCACTTGGAAAAATATTCATGGGATACATTCAAAATGTATACATTTTAAATTTAGGGGGAGCGACACTCGCTTCATCCTTCATACTTGATAGTACACATTATACATTGTACATTGTATTTAAAGTGAAGGAAAGAGAGAGAAATGATGAAAGATGGAGAATGGAGAATGGAGAGTTACAGTTTACAGTTTACAGTGGAGAACAAGTTTTATTATTTGTAAAGTAATTTTATTGTCATTTCAAAATCATGAGGAGAGAGATGAGAGATGAGTTTTTCCACAGGGACTGTTTTACGTTTTACACAATAAACTGTGTAAAAGTATTGTCATATGTATACACTCTGTTGTATTATATTTGTATATTGTACAAAAGTGTTTATAGTCCGAATCAGAATCCGAATTGAGTATGAATAAATCCACACGGACTCGGAATTTGAAAATAATTCTTTTCCTATAAACAAGTACAGTTGTGAACTTGAGAGTGAGAATAAAACAATGCACAGTAGACACATTATCATAATAATAATAAATATAAATAATGATTCATGATCCATTATTTTTATTTTTATTTTAGCATGTAGACTGTAAAGTTTAGAATTTAGGATGGAGGAGCAAGTATAGCAATTTCAGCTCATAGTCAAAGTTATTGAACTGAAAATGGAAACGACAAACTACACTGTACAGTATTTTAGTTGGTTCATTTTAATTACAAATCTTTTTTTACTTTTTATGAGTATGAGTATTCTGGTGAATTTCTTTATTCTTACATCATACATCATACATCATGCACTTGCTTCTTGCTTCAAGATTGAAGTTTGATGATGGAGTTATGTGCATCTATGGATGTGTAAAGTGTACATATTACATATACATTTTATGTAATGAATCATGGAGTTTCAGTGGGCGAGAAAGTTATAAAAAAATATCTACTCATGAGTAGTACTCATGTTGCATGCTGCATACAAGTAGCTCTCATTAGAATGTAGAATTTGGAATTTGCAATGGACTGAATTATTATTGGGTAGATTGTACATTTTAGATATTTCGGCATTCGGCATGTAAATTTGACAAAGAAACTTATTATAATATGAATACTTTTGTGTTTTGTACTCTGTACAAAACTGTACAATGCACATTGTACACACAGTAGGAAAGATGAAAATGAACAAGAAGAAGAAGAAGACGGAGATGGAGATGGAGCTAGACCAAGTATTTATTCAAGAGTGTGTTGTATGTTGTATGTGGGTAGCCAACATCATTTTGTATTGTGTAAAAAGTAATCCGGTCCAAAATTGAATGCACACAGCAGCAGAGGATTGGATGTGTATTCACTATTCACTGTTCACAGAGAGAGAAACGTGATGCATATTTGTATGAGTACTTTATGTACTTGGCGGTGGAACGCTATGAATATGAATATGAATATGAATAAAAGGAATATGACCAAAATATTTTTATTTGAGAGTGCAAGTAATATAATATAAAATATAAACAGAGCATTCATAGTTCATAGTTGAGGTTGATATAACGTACAAAATGTACGTTGACTTATCGGATTTTGTATGTTTGTGTGTGTGTGTGTGTATTGGAGGGTACGCTAAGATTTTGATTTTAGTAGATGAGAGGAGGAGGAGGAGTACGGGTGGAGTGGAGAATGGAGAATAAAATTAAGTATTATACAGCAGTAGAAATACAAGTAGTAGTAGTATCTAGTATCAAGTTTTGGATTCTGGATTCTGGATAAAAGTCATTCTACAGATATATTATTATATAATATAAAAGATATAAGAATGGCAAGTCGATAGAAGAGGAGAGAGAGAAAAGTTTGTTTGGCGTTAGGACAAGCGGGAAGCTTCAGCTAGAAAACTAGAAAAACTAGAAGAGGAAGAAGAAGATAGACATTGAAGAGAGAATAGAAAAAGCGAATAGAGGAGCAATATGAAACGATATTATGATATGGAAGCTGTAAAAGCATTTTGTCAGCGGAAAGGGAAAGAATAGCAATTTTTTTGTCGGATGTAGAAAGATTCTTTCCTCCATTTATCTTTTTGCCCAACTCAACTTAACTGTGAGCTAAAAATTTCTGTTATGTCATAAAGTGAGTGGCCCATGTATGTATACGATTGAGGTATGAGGTAGTGCTTACTAACAATGTTTGCATTCTTGTACTTACTCACTCCTATTCACTGTTCAGTATTCAGTATTCTCGATCCTCGAGTTGGTTCTTCGTTCCTTCTCGCTCTTCGGCTAGTGAAGTGGAGGCGAGAGAGAGAGAGAGAGAGGGAGAAAGAGAGTTGTGTACATGAGTATGATAGAATATACCATATACCACCACCCCTATTTGTGTGTACAGTGTACAGTGTACACATCATATTTTTGTCTGAACGACCAACAACTAAAGACGATGACGACGACTAGGAGATGGATAGCAAAGGATGGAGAGTGGAGAGTATAGGTTACCATAACCATAACCGCACATGCACTGACAATGTTATGTTTTTTTTTTTGTTTTTTTGTATCCTTCAATGCTCAAATACATGGAGAAAAGCTGAATTCATGATGCCTCTTATTTTTGTGTATCTATAAATTTTATCAATCTTGTCGAGGGATAACCTAACATAACCCATATAAGGGTAACAGAAATAATAATAAAAGATATGGATGGATATATATAGATCTATAGATGGATGGATGGATGGATGGATTCAGATGATATTATTTATTGTCTGGTCTTCTTCTTCTTGCCTTCAAAAGTAAATGGGGTCTCTTCATTTCTCTCGCACTCTCATTCTATCGTTCGATCGTTTACTTTACTTTACTTGCACACTCATTCATTCATTCATTCACTTGCTCGGAGATCCTCGATCTTTGGTAGATTTTGACTTTTGACGGTGGCTTTGAATGAGTTTGTATTGTGTATTGTGTATGCGTGTGGTACAGAGTAAAGTGTTGAGATTTCAGATGCTGGAAATTCCGAATTCCAAATATTTGAAGCTATTCATCACTTGTGTATTATGTATGTTGAACGGAATTAGATCAGAAAAGTCAAAAGAAGTAAGTAAAAACGTGTACTTTTTGTATGGAAATATTATATCTTAACTTTCCGATTCCATTTGTCAATGCAACAATATGAAATGAAATGCAAGTGCAAGATGGTGAAAAAGTAGAGACATTGATCGTTGATCTTTAATTAACTGTAAGGAATAAAACTGTATGTACAAAGAGGTCAAGAGTCAAGAGTCACACGATTTATTTATCTATGTATATATGTTTATTGTGTACCATTTCGATACATTATTATCAGGAATCAGAAATCTTGGGGAGTTTTAACCAATTTTGTACATGGACATCATGAAATGAAGTGTGTCCTCAATGTAGAATGTAGACTAGATTCTCATCTCAGCTTTTGTGGATTTAGCAAAGGAAAAAAATGAAGAGTAAATAATTATAGATATTGAGTACATGCTCAATGCTCAGTATCTTGAGTAAAGTAATTCATAGAGCTTTTTAGTATTATGCATAATGCATAATGTATGTACAATGTACATAGGATAATGCTTTCCTTGAGGAATTATTGCTCTCTTTGGTTTGGTTTTTTTTCTTCTCTTCTGTCTTCTGTCTCCCTCGTGACTTCTATTGGATGACAAATGGTAACGTCAACGATAGTTGACAAGTTGAATTCCAATGTGAGACTTGGTTTGTTTAATGCTATATAAAGTATAAAGCATCTTCTATCTTCTCTCCTCAAGCTTTTCTCCCCTTGTTATTTTGTCTCCGGAAGAGAAGAATGAGAAAAAGAAGAAGAAAGGAAGAAGACAGGGAACAAGTCAATTTTAACAAGTCACTCAGTCTCTCAAGTAAATGAAAGGATTTGTGACAAGAGTGTTGCAGAATCATTCTCAGTTTTTCTTTCTCTGGCTAAATTTCCATCAGTGAATTTATCAAAGTTCAAATTAACTGCAGTTAAAAGTAGAAAAATTTGGTTAATTGCTCACGGATATCCTTTTTTTTGTTAAGACTTGATTTTCCTTAATTGATGACGATAATTATTATAATAATTAATAATAAAGGATATTACGTACATATTAGGTTTGTTTTAGTTGTATTTTAGCACTAATTTTTTCTCTATTTTCCGGGTTTAAAATTACTTGCATTT
The DNA here is from genome assembly GCA_019776565.1 of Sminthurinus signatus. Lineage (NCBI taxonomy): Eukaryota > Metazoa > Arthropoda > Collembola > Symphypleona > Katiannidae > Sminthurinus > Sminthurinus signatus. Next base: position 32,983 of record JABASP010000815.1, on the reverse strand, counting down.
TATATTTTATTCTGTATTCTGTGGTTTGAGGTTTTTTCCAAATTTAAACATAAATGGACTACAAAATACAATGCATTGCTTCGATATCGATGTTCAATATTCAATATTGGATGTTTGTCTTTTTAAGTTAAAGCTGGATGTTCTTACGTCACAATGAATAAAAAAGGAAGGAATAAAGAGTTAAGAGTCAGCTTTAAATCAGTAGCATGGAGGATTGAGGATTGAGTAGTGGGTTAGAGTGTTTTTCTATAATTTGTAGTGGTATAGAACTGATACCTAACTAGATTTGGCTTGGTAATATAATATAAAATATAATGTACTCAATGCTCAGGACTCAGTATGTGATTATACTGAGGTAGTCTATAATTTTCCTGGTTAATAATATGGTTAAAAGTGGAAGAGAGAGTGTTTGTAGTTTGTACGTCATGAAATGTTATGTAAGAAGCTATGTGTAGTGTGTAGGTTTAATACGTAATATTATGTTGTCTACAGTGTGCAGTCTACAGACTTTGTTCATATTTTTTGCCTGTATCGTTGAGCCCTGATATAGTTGAAATTGGATAATAATATTGTACTTTCAATTAGTTTTCAATTTGATTCTTTCTCCCTCTATAGCCATCATCAAATTAGTAGTTAGTAGTATAGTTGGTATAGTTGGTGGTGGTAGTCCGCATGTCTTATGTCTTGTGTACTTGTGTGAATCACACATCACATTTCACACCGGAAAGTCAATACTCAATATGTAATATGTAGGATGATGCACATGTGTGTGAATTTAGAATGGGAATGAACTATGTGTATTATGAATCTAATTGTCAAGTTCAGAAAAGGGCGTTTTGGTATTTTTTTTAACCATCATATCATACCAAGTACAAATACAAGTACAAGTATACCTACAACCTACAATATAATATATAACATACGCAACATACAATAGACAATAGACAATACATGCAGTCATCTGTGTAAGTATTAAGCATGTCCATGTTCATGAATTTTCATAACAGATTTGGTATTTGGTATTTTGTACTTACTTACGCATACTCCATTACGCCATTATTTTTCAAGTTGATTTTACTCACAAATCCTAGTCTACAGAGTAGAGTACAATATACAGTACACAGTATAAAAAACTGTAGACTGTAGTGCAGCAAAAACCCAAAGCCAAAAACTGTTATGACGGAAGAAGAACGGAATTTAATAAAGAGAGGATTTTGATACATGTAGCGATAAAGGATCAAATGAGTTTTGAATTAAAAGCTCCTCCTAATTTGGACATGGGAAATCTTTAAACCTTTATTGTATTTTGTATTCATGTATAATATATTATGTAATGTAGTCTTTTGTTAAAGGAACTGAATGTTCTTGCACGTTCTTAAATTTGAATCCGATTGTATAGTATAATATAATATAAAAAATATTACATATTATAATAAATACATAAGGACATGATAATAAAATCAACCTTTATACTTTCTACTTTATACAATTGTTAGCTTTGTGAGTGTGTGAGTTTGCCGGTTTGTAATCCTATTATAGAAAGTCAGTGGTTTCTTTTTACAGGTCCTACTGTGTATTATGTATTACGTATACAGATATGAGGATGATGATAGTGGCAATAATAATTAACGTACGCATCGTGTATTGTATATTAGATATTAGGTATTGTGCAGGAAGGAGATAATGAGCCGTATACATATTACGTAAATACGGTATACCGCATGCATCCAGTTTGCATCCAACTTCCCTCCCGCTCATACTTTATATGTGCGTAATGCAATAATAAATAATAATCTCCTCACTGCACAATTATGCTTGGCAGTCACAAGTCACAAGTTACAAGTTACAGTGTCTTACAGTTTACTCAGTGATGTAAAGTTTTATAGTAAACCCCTTTGGTTTTTTTACTGTCATGAATGAATAGGATACAAAACAAAACAAAAAGCTATCAGCTATAATAGTTTTATATTCCTTTTATTGTGTATCATGTTTGAGGAAAACGTGGATTTAACAGTGAAAATACTACAGACTCAAGACTTAGGAATTACGAATTACAAATGAACAGTTAATGTTTTGTTCAATCCTTGGAGAATTTGGAGAATTGATAAGTGCGGAGAACAGTGAGTATTGAGTATAGAGTGTAGAGTATACACTATGCACTTGATTTAAATTTAATAATTTGTAACAATTAAAACTTGTTCACTCGGAACAGAGGAATAAGTATGTAACTTGTAAGTATCTTTGATCATTGTCCTCTGGAGAATAGAAAATCTGTAATCTGTATGTCCAATGTCCAAAGTATAAAGCATAAAGTACAATGTACAGATTATAGATTACACATATAAAAAAGTTGGTGGTACAACGTACAACCAACTTGCAAAATGAGTATGTAGTAATGTAGTATGTATGGGAGTTTAACGACTTCAAGTGCAGTTTGCTGACAAAAAAAATTGTGCAAAGAAACTGCATTTTATAAATATATTCTTCAATGTAATATAAAATATATAATATATATAATATGCAATTTGCAATATGCAGAATGCAGAAAGTCATGGAGAATATATTATATATTATATTATGCATGTATGTCTAATGTCTCTAGTTTTTTTGTGAATTTTTTTCGCACACAATTTCCTCAACTCGGCAAAAAGCAAAAAGTACCGAGACCCGAGAACTGAGATGCAATTGAAGGAGAGAAAAAAATTTGATCTAGCCAAGAAAAATAAACTAACGTAACGGCGAAACATAAAACGTGCCATGGAATATAGAATATAGAATACAGAATACGTATGTACATAATATCTGTATTTGTATATTGTATATGTTGCGATAGGGAGACTTTTGAAGATGAACTCATTGACAAGATATATCTACTATCTACATATGTAAATGGTTATGTAATGCATATGGGTACATGATAGTAGTCTGTGGACTAATACACTTAAGAGAAAAGAAAAGGAGAGATAAAGCTAAAGAAGAAGAAGAAGGAGGAAAGAAAGAAAGAGAAAGAGCGTCCGGGGAAGAATTGTCGGTTGTATTTTGTATTTGTATATGGCTGGGCTGAAAACTATGGAGTACAGTTAGGTGTGTGTAGTTTGTAGTTTGTACTTGTACTGTTTGGCTTGGTTGGATGGATGGAGGATTGAGATCTGTAGATTTGGGGTAAATGTGGAGAGAAAGAGAGAGAGAGAGAGATTCGTGTAGAGTCATTCTAGTTGGGAATAATGTAAAGTACTCACCGAAAAGTAGATAGGGAGAAATTGAAGCAATAGCAATTCACGGAGAAATTTATGGATGAAGACATGTCATGTGATGCGTTGCGGAGTTATACAACTTCATGTTCTCTCTCTCTCTTTTAGATATGTACATTAATGTTGTCTACACAGAGTGTATAATCTGAGTATTTTGCTCAGGCAAATGTGGGAATATGTATTTGTGCATTTGTGTGTAGTGTGTATGTATTCATATGTACTATGTACAAATGAACATTGGTAATGGAGTTGGTCCCATCTTTACTACCACTACTTTTATCTTCTATCTATTTGTGTGTGTGTGTGCATGTGTGTATTATCTCTCCGTTTTGCCATACGAATATGTATATCTATAAGATAACTACGATGTGATGATAGTATACAAACTCCTTTTGTGTACATGCATGTATAAAATCTAGCATCTAGATGGTAGATGTTAAGAGAGAGAGAGAAAAAGAGAGAGAGAGAAAGAGAGAGAGAGGGTGAATCTGGGAAAAGGAGAAGAAAAGCGGAGGGTAGGAGAGAGAAATTTGTCAAAACTTTCTTTCTACTCTGACGACTCAGTATAAAAAAAAGTGGACATTTCGCTGGCGCCAGAAAGTCGAAGGAAATTTTGATTCGATGGCGAGATTTTTTTTCTCTCTCTTCTTCTTCTTCTTCTTTGTATTTTCTCCCTTTTTCTCTTGTCTGGAGTCTAGAGTCTGGATGGAAATGGATGGTAGATGGTGGATGGAAGAATCGTATCATATATATGTATAGTCATAGGGAGCAAGGGAGAGATGAGGAGAAGATGAGAGAGAGAATAACTAGACAAAATATTAGTAGCAGTAGACGAAGAAGAGGACGCTAAAGCTAAAGGCAAAGGCAAACTTTCTCCCCGGCGCCTAGAAGTCTATACTTCTGTGATTGGTTCGCTTTCTCTACTTTCACCCGCCTCCTTTCCGCTATCCCAGTCCGTGGAGCGGAGAGCTGTTTTTTGTCCCTTCAGTTCTCCAGTGGACTTGGCTTAGGAAACATCAGTTGAGCCGGGAGCCCAAAAGCCAACAGTCAAAAGGGAGAACAAGTCAACAAGACAGAACAGAACAGAATAGAGGCAGATAGTGATTATTATTATCTGGCTCATTTATTCACTCCCTTGTCTCGGTCTCTGTCTTTGTTTCTCCCTCTCTCCTTTTATACTTGTACGTTTTCTCCGGTACATTGACTTGGCAAAGCCATGTAAAATGTAAAGTACCAAATACCAAACACCAAAGTAAAATAGTAAAAGCCGATTTGTTTGTGAGTGCATTTACTTTCTGGATAGAAAAAAAAGTAAAAAAATAAAGACCGGAGATCGTAATCGTCGTTATCGTTATCATCTTCATCGTCACCTTTACCGACAACCGACACTGTCATCATCGTCATGAAATCCACTAATAGTTGCAGAAATGGTGGTAGTATCATTAGCCGTTGCAGTGTGAGTGACATTGGCACTTTGGTTTTGAGTTGCAATTGGAATTCCAATTCAAATTGGAAATTGAAATGGAAGTCCTGAGAACTTGCACTTGTAGTTTGAAGTTGTAAGTCGTACTGTCATCAATGTACTGTCGTCGTCGTTTTGAAGACTATCAATATTTATATTTGGGCGGAACGAGTCAGTCCTTTCACTTGACTCAACGCCCACCTTTGACCTCTCTCACTGTCTTGAAAAGGACAGAAGATTATCATATATACAACAATATAAGAGTACATGTAATGTAATGTGTGTGTGAGAGTGAGAGAGGGGTGATGGCGATATTCCGTACTCCAAACCAAACCATGTGGTGGTTCAATGTTGAAATGTGCGTATTGGGGATGACTCTCTTAGGTGAGGTGATCTGTCTTATGCATAATATTATCATCGTATTTTGTATTTCGTATGTAGTACTTTGCTATTCTTCATCTTATTTGCAAAATGATGTTTGATCATCCAAGTACATATAGATACATATAATATAATATATTTGTCTGATGTACATATTATGCATATTATTATTAATAATAATATTTATGCATGGAAGAAAGAAGGGGGGAAAATGAGAAATATATTATAGAGAATCTTTCTGGTATTGGAAAAGGGCGAGTTGAACATTTAATTGTACTAGTTGAAGGTTCATTTGGTAGTTTTGTCATTTCGTGGTGGAAACTTGAATGGGTAGGCTTCATAATTGGACATTGGACATTCGACAGAGTATTACAGTTGACGATGTTTCGAGGAAGGTTGAGAGCGTGAGGAGAATGTGGGTGTAGATTTTGCATTCTTGAATAATCATAACACTACATTATACTTTATACTTTATTGTACTTTATACTACACGCAGTTTGTGTTTTGGATTTTGGATTTTTATACTACTATTGTATAATAATAATAAGGAAAGAAAGAAAATCACTGCAATGCAGTGATAAGGAGATAAGTTTTTTTTTTCTCCCTATTTCAAAAGTGTAGATAGTAGATAGTAGAATCATGGGTATTATTATTATTATTATTACTTATTATTATTTTTAAGACTATTTTATTTAATGGAGGTTTTATTTTATAATATATTTCTATTACATTGAATTTGATTTGACAAAAGTTAGGCCGGGTTTATTGATAAGTGATAAAAAAGTATAGAAGTATGGAAGAGACAAGGACGATATCAAATAAAATAGAGATTTTTAGTGTCTTAATAATACAATTTTGATAATGTGTAGTGTGTTTTGGTGGTGGAGTTTAAAATTGTGATTGTGGTAGTATTTATAATGAACAAGAAATGAAATTGGTGGATATTGTGTGTTGTTTTTGAATTCTATTATTCATATTATTTATTTATAATGTTTTTGTTTGTTTGTTTCTATTCCAGGTTGACTGCTGGATCTGGTGCTTGTTGCCTTATAAAGAAAGATAATATATTAGGACTGTAAAAAAAACCTACAAATAGATAGATAGTTTTATTATTATTGTGTATTGAACATTAAACATTTTTACTGTGACCATCTATATTTATATTCTACATAAAATATAAAATATAAGATACTCCAACAACTAAAAATACACAATACAATCAAGTCAAAATGGCTTTGTCACTAAAAATTTATATTGTTGAAAAAAGTGTGACCAAAACACTTCAGTTTGACCCGTCCACAACTATATTTGACGCTTGTAAAATCATACGAGACAAATGTGCCGAGCTTCCAGATTTAGCACAACGTAAGTCATCTACTCATATATTTTTTCAATATAAATCATTAATTAAATTGAATTGAATTGAATCTTTATTTACGTGTTTGGGTCATTAACATACCGTCATACGTTGTTTTCAATACCGGACACGAACTATCTATAAAATATTAAAAGGTTAATGAATTTGTTCATCTGTATAGCTTCATTTTATATTTTATAAGAAAAAGGATTATCAGTTGTCTAATTTTCAAGAAAAAAGTATTAACAATAATAATTATTAGTAAATGATTTTCAGTTATTGGCTGTTTTATCACAATTTTGTAAATGTGAAGGACGTTTAGTATTAAAAATGTAAATTTATATATATTTTTGTTTGTTATTTACAGCCAAAGATTATGGACTATTTCTTCCAGGAGAGTTATTTGGAACAGGAGCATGGTTGGAACCAGCCAAGACATTGGACTATTATTTACTCCGAAACGGTGACCTTATAGAATATAGACGAAAAATCCGAACTCTCAAAGTACGAACTTTAGATGGAACGAATAAAACGATGATGGTTGATGACAGTCAAAATGTTACCAATCTGATGGTCGTCATCTGCACCAAAATGGGTAAGAGAGAGAGAGAGATTTCTTTTGTATTTAATAAGGCTGTATTATAATAGAGCCAAACACCAATAATATAAAATAGTTTTCAGTTTCACTCAAGTTATTACAAAAGATGTAGCTAATATTAATGCTATTTTAATATTTTATTACCTTTTATGATAATTTATATTTATAAACTTGATTAATTTTTATAGGCATAACGAATCATGATGAATACAGTTTGGTTCGCGAGATTCAGGATGAGAATGACTTTCCCAATCGCTCTGATAATTATGGCACATTGACTTTAAGACGAAAGAGGGAAGAAAAGGACAGAGATGCCAAAATGGAACAATTGAGAAAGAAACTAAAGACAGATGATGAGAGTAAGTTTAGAAAAAGAAAATATTATGAAATCTATCTTTTGTACTTATATTTATTGGAAATTCTACATGTTTATTTTAGACAATGGATTTTACATGCTTGTTATTCATTCATTTTTTTTTTTGTAGTGAACTGGGTTGATCACACTAAAACTTTGAGAGAACAAGGGATTGAAGAACAGGAAGTCCTTCTTCTTCGACGAAAATATTTTTTCTCAGATCAAAACATTGATTCACATGATCCTGTTCAATTGAATTTATTATATGTACAAGCAAGAGATGCCATTTTAGATGGAACTCATCCAGTAACACAAGATAAAGGTAAATAGTAAATACACATTTATAACGAACATTAAAATTATTTTTTTTTTATACATTAATTTTTTGTATGAACATTTTTTCATTTCAATTTTCTTATTTGTTTTTACTGTTTTTTATTTCAGCTTGTGAGTTTGCTGGTATTCAGTGTCAAATCCAATTTGGAGATCACAATCCACAAAAACATCGTCCTGGATTTCTAGAGTAGGTGTCATTATTTTTTTAACAAAAAATGTAGTTTTTAGCATTTTTTTCACTTATTGTTTTGTTTCATTGACCACAGTACAAAAAAAATTATAATGTGTAATATTGATTTTTATATATTTATTTATTTTTCTCCTATCTATTATTTATTTAGCTTGAAAGATTTCCTTCCAACTTCATATGTTAAAGTAAAGGGGATAGAAAAGAAGGTTTTTGCAGAGCATCGAAAACACATGGGTGTGGGTGAATTAGATGCTAAAGCTTCGTATACGAAACAAGCCAGAGGTTTGGAAACTTATGGTGTGACTTTCTTCTTGGTCAAGGAAAAGATGCAAGGGAAGAATAAGTTGGTGCCACGTCTGTTGGGAGTTACCAAGGATTCTGTACTTCGTCTAGATGAACGGACAAAGGAAATCCTCAAAGTTTGGCCATTAACTACAGTTAGAAGATGGGCTGCTTCTCCAAATACTTTCACATTAGATTTCGGGGACTACTCTGATCAATATTACAGTGTCCAAACAGCAGAAGGAGAGCAAATTGCACAATTGATTGCCGGTTACATTGATATCATTTTGAAAAAGGTAGAGAATAATTTTCTACTTTTCATGATATTAAAATAAGTTTACTTGTAACAATTCTCCTTCATAACGTTAAATATTTAAATTAATTTATGTTCCAACTTATTTTCATCATGCATTTCAATTTCAATAATAATTAATAATTGATTTATTATTTTTTTGTAGAAACAAGCCAAAGATCATTTGGGTATTGAGGGAGATGAGGGTTCAACTTTAGTAGAGGAAAGTATTAGTCCAAATAGAGCAACAATTGTACAACGACAAACCCCAGCCAAGCCAACGCCTTTGACAACAGATTCACTTGCAAAGCCTGTAATTGTACAGCCTGGTCCACAAGGTAATTTCATAAAACATAGTAAACAAATAAAATAAAATAAAGTATCTATGTGTACATACATGTAAATAATAATTATAGGCAGAGTATATTTTGGTTTTTGTTTAGTCATTTCTGATGAGTCATTACTAATAAACAATTTTGTACATTTTCAGGTATTCACACTATCTCTAATGGTTATTTGGCTTCGGCTCAATATAGTACACTTCGTGGTCAATTGGACGTTACACATAGCCCTCAATCATCGGTAAGAAATATACATGCCTTAGCCATACCTTGTGGGGTTTTTTTTTCATAATGTTTTTTTTTAAAATATGCATTCAAAGTTTTTGTCTTTTGTGATTATGGGAATGGGCTTGTATTGCGAGTGGTTTGGTTTTTTTTTTGGATGCATAGTGCATATATATAATATTTGCTAGTGGAGAAAGCAGTAAAAATAAATAATAATAATAATAAACTGATTATAAAGCATACAAAGACTATAAAATATCTAATACAAAGTAACAAAGTATCAAGTTTTCCATGTAACAATAAAATAATAATGATAATTATAGTTATTAAAAAGCTTGTAATTGAAATCTCTTGTGTGTGGAAGCGTCGCTCTGCTTTTCTCTCTTTTTGCATTTTCAATAAACTGTAAAATGAACCAAGTTACAAAGTTAGGCGTGGGTCTGTAATTAGATAAAATAATGATTTGGGATTTGGGGAACTGTACATACATTTTCATGGTATTGGTATGGCTAAGGCTATATGAATAAAGGTCTAATTCTATCTTTCTTTTCTGTGTTCTGTGCATGCTTGCGTGGTGTGATGATCAATTCAATAAAATTATTGGTTGATCCACCTCAAAGGATTTCTCTGTCCTCCGTACAGAGTATGTAGTAAATAAATAAATAAATAACTCTGAATATTTTTCACTCTCATTTTGGTGTGTATATTTTTCAGTTTTCAGTTTGCTTCTTTCTGATGTAGTCGTCTAAATTTTAAAGTCTAGTTTTATTAGTTTGGTTTCATTTTTAAAAGTTTTACATTGTATATGAATACCTATATTGTTTGCTATTAGTTTTAAAAAATGCTTTCTAGAGGCAATTTATTAGATAAAAATGAAATTTATTTTTGCCTTGTGTATTTAAAAACTTATGTATGTGTACGAATTTATTAATTTAAATAGCTAATTATTATTCATAGTATGTAAAAAATATTTTTTAACGTGGCGCTTGGATTTGGTTTCATTTGTTATTTATTGTCATAAAAATTTTACTTCAATGTTTTTACAAACAGAATATGATAATTTTGATTAACATTTTATTTTATTTTTGAAATTTGTAGGTTCAGCAGTTACAAATGGCAGACACAATGTCATCAACACACAAGGCTATAATGAGTGGTCGTGAAGCAGTGACTAAATCCAAAGAATATCTTGATCAACGAATGGATTTACCCCTTAGTAATGATCCAGTAAGTAACTACCGGTTCCGGTACACTCGCGTCACCAATTTTGAATAATAATTATTATTGTTCTTGTACATATTTTATTTGTGTGTTTTTCCACTTTCTCTCTCTCACCCTTTTTCTGTCTTTTTCACTGACTTAATCCGAATTTCAGTATTTTTCTATCATTCTTATACATACTAAATTAGTTGAGAAACTAGAGAAATAATGAGCTTTAAGATAATATTTTATGCTCTTACATAAATACATAAAGGCTACATGCACATATATACCTAATATATTATGAATTATGAAGCATGCATACAAAGGAAAGGAAAGAAACTAAAATGATCTTATACATACATAATATAAAATATAATATTATTATACTTACAGTATACTAAAAAAAATCATATACATTTGATTTTTTTGAAACAAGTCACTAACAAACATACTGCCAGCAACTAACCGTACAAATATAGTATACTATTCTTAGTAATTAGTAATAGTAGTAGTAGTCTAGTAGACTTAAATTTAATTAGGATTTTTTTTACTTCATTTTTTTTAACCTTTTCATAATTTTTAACGACTACACAAAAGCTCGCACATCTACTTATAAATACAATATTTTTTATTCTTCGTAGAGCTAGATTTGTACTTTATAAAAAAATAGAAAAAAAGGTATTCAAGCAAATGACACATGTTCTCTTCTTTGTTTTTACATACAAACATGACAATTTGTGTTGAATATTTTTACAATAATTATTATTTCGTTCTCTGTATTACGATTGCAATGAATAGTATTATATGGATAGTATATTATATTATTGATTACTTTAAAGTTTAAGTTTCTCGATTCATTATGATTATTTTATTTTTTATTACTATTATCACCATTTTATTAACCCCGTGATACGATTTAAATAAAGAGAAAAAAATTATAATAAACTCCTTTTTTACGATCGTGGCATGTTTTTGTGTTGTCGAAACGTTATTATTTATTTATATGTATTCCTTTCGTTTGCATTATTATCCTCTTTTCAGTTATTACTTTCACTCTGCATTTTTTCTATCTATTGTGTAATGTACTTTTTAGTGTTAGATATACGTGTGTCGTCTTCTTCCTAGTTTTTTTTTTTTTTTTTTTTTAGAAAAGTTTCATTTTGGCTTTTTCTCAACTGTTGTTTTTGTTTTTTATGTTAATGTATTTCATAAATCTTCCTTTTTCTTGAAACGTTCATTTTTTTTAAATACACTATCTGTATCAAGCTCATAGATAACTATTTGCATGTATAATGGAGAAAAATACAGTTGTACATATATTTTCTCTCTCTTTGTTTGACTTGAATAGGCGTCAAGGAAATGGAAGGAGACGACTTTGGACTCAAAGAAACAGAATGTACATACTCAAATTGCCGCGATGAGTGCAGCAACCGCCCACGTCGTGACCTTGACCTCGACGGAAGAGACAGACTCAGGAGCAGTTGGCGAGACCATTTCAGCAATCACATCGTAAGGAGGAGTCTCTCTTTAGCCATATATAGTCAATTGTGCACAGAATAATTAGCATTCTTGTGATAATAATGTCATTATCCCCTTTCTCTTTTGTAGTGTGTGTGCATGTGTTTTATTATTATTATTATTATTGTATGTATTATATGAAATATGAATATACATGTAAATGTATGTATGAATTCCTTTTTTCTTTTCAGTGGTCTTCCTGATGTGGCAAAAGATGTTCGGATGATTGCTGCTCTTATGGATGACAATGGAGACAAATTGCTTGATGCAACAAGGAAACTTTGTAATGCATTCTCAGATCTTCTTGTAGCAGCAGAACCTGGAACTAAAGAGGTTAATACATATGATTTAAAACAATGCATAATGTTTTTTTTATTTCATACACGTATTTAAAATTATCAATTCAAATTGAGAAAGAGTGGGAGAAAGTAAAAAATAATATAATTAAAAATTAATTTTCAGCCAAGACAAAATCTTTTGAGTGCTGCTGGAAGAGTTGGAGATGCATCAAAAGCTTTACTCAGTACAATTGGAGAAGCAGATGAGACACAAGACATACTTTTAGGTTTAGCCAAATCAGTTGCAAATACATCAGCAGCTCTTGTAAGTATATATTATGATCGGATGCTTATTTTTCCCTTTACATAATATTTACGTGGTATTTCTATATTCCATATTTTTCCAGTTTCCAGAGGTGTACATATTATTTATATAGTTGATGATTTTATGAGTAATCACGGATTTATGAATGTTTTTATTTGGTTAGGTTGTTCAAGCACGTAAAGTAGCATCAACTGTGGAGGATAGTCAACAGAGAGAAGAAGTTATTTCTGCTGCTGCTCAAACAGCCTTATCTGCATCTGAATTAGTCGCATCCGCAAAAGTTCTCGCACCAACGGTAATTTTTAATGAAATTATTTCATTTATAATATATCAAAGAGGAGAGCAATTCAAATTTTTCATTTCACAAAAAGCTTGTTGAAAAATATTATATTATGTTCTTGCTTTATTTCTTTGGCCAATTTTAGATAAGCGATGAAAGATGTCGGGATGAACTGACAGGTGCATCAAGACGTGTTGCTCAAGCAGTAGATGCAGTTTTGACTACTTCAAATCAATCCTGTTCAGACAGAAATTTAAAAGAAGATTTAAATTCTGCAGCCCGACAAGTTTCAGAATCATTAAATCGATTGTTGGATCATATCAGGTATTTTTTATGTGAAATTTGAAATATAATCACTTATTATCACTTTGACATTCAATCAGTTATGGTTTTTTCCCTTGCATTTATTGAACCATCTTTATAAAACTGATTTGAAATATCCTATTTCTTTTTAGACCACAACAAAGAGCTTCCGTACAAGAACAATCACAACAGGAGATAATTTTATCAACTGTTGCTAAAATTGAAGAATCAAGAGATCCATCCGATATGGTTCGTCAAGCAAGAATCCTCGCTCAGGCTACCGCTCATTTAATTCAATCTATAAAAGGAGAGGCAGAAAAAACACCAGATTCTGATTTACAAAGAAAATTAATAGCAGCAGCCAAAGTACTGGCCGAAGCGACAAGTAAATTAGTAGAGGCTGCCAAAGCATGTGCTTCCAATCCAAATGCTCCAACCTCTCAAGATTTATTAAGACAAGCTGCTCAAGATTTAAGAGATGCAACCACTGTTGCTACTGGAGGTTCAGTTCAAAAGAAAGGTAAATTTTTTTAAAAAAGTATTTACATATTTTCAAACTCAATCAGTTATCTATGATTATATTGATTTCATTTTCATAATTTTATTATTTAATCTGTTTCTCGCTCTTAGGTCTCCGTCGTCTGGAGTCTGCATCACGAAATGCCGCCAGTGCAGCTGCTCAAACTGTAAGTTGATAAGGAAAATGTTTTAGTGTATTTTCTTCCATAATTTTTAAACAGTGTAATATTATAAGTACTGAACAAAATTTAATGCTTTACCTCTTTTTCTTAAATTTGAATAGATTGCTGCATCTCAAAATGCTTTACCACATTGTAGTAATGCAACCACACGAGAAGCAATGTCATCAGATTGCCGGTAATATTTTTTTATAATATCATCGTATTTATTCTTAAAACTAACATTTGAAATGTGAAACTCTGTAAATAGTTGAAATTAAAATGTCTAATAATTATATATTTATAAATTATTTATCTACAATATATTTAGTGCTGTTGCGGACACAATTCCTCAGTTAGTTAGTGCAGTCAAAGCTTCTCTATTGAATAGTGATGAAGATGCACAAAATAACTTGATTGAAGCAACGGATAGATTTGTCAAGCCCTCCTATTCTCTTGTATCTACAACGAAGAAAGCTACACATTTTATTGAAGACTCTGCATCCTCTCGTCATTTGACTCAATGTTCTCAGAAATTATCTGTTGAACTAGTAGAATTAAGAACAGCATTGGATCGACTTAAATCCGACATTGGAATTGCTACACCAAGTCAGCCAAAGAAGCAATTGGAAGCAGCTGCTGAGAAAATCCGAGAAAATAAAGAGAGTGTTGTTGTTTGTCGTCAAGCCGCTTCAAAGAATGATCTTCGTCCTCTCCCAGGAGATAATGTTCAAAATTCTATTCAACGTTTAACGTCCAGCGTCAAGAGGGTTTCTACATGTACGGATCAACTTGTTAACTCTGTTGTTTCTGGAGATAATTCAACAGCTGCAGCAGCAGGATCTTCATTTGCATCAGCATCAAAGGATTTAATCAGTGCTGCTCGGGCTGTTGCCTCAACTTCCGAAGATCCCAGAGTCTTGTATGCAACTGAAGAAGTATTGGAAAGGAGTTGGACACTTTTAAGAGAAAGTAGTGGTTTACTTGAAATGCATGAACCACCGGAAGAAATAGAAATTCAACTGAGTCCATTAGCAAAGGGTATTCATGATGCTCTAGATAAAGTTACAGGGTCTATTCCAGGACAAAAGGATGTTGAAGATGCAATTCAAACCATTAGTTCTAGTTCAATGCACTTGGAAAGACGAGAAATAAGACCACCTTCTGGGAAAAATTATGGGTACATATGTGTATATATTATTCAACATTGTATCATTACTAATTACTATTTTTGAATTCTTCTTTTGAATAAATTAAAGTTGTAACTATATTATGCTAATGATTAATGATCCTTTTATTTATTTATTTTGATATACTTTAGTCAACTTCAAACTGAACTTCAACAATTGGCTACTGATGTCTCTGAATCTGCTTCAGAACTTGTTACCGCTGCACCTAATCCAGCCAAATTAGGGACTGAGTCCAAATATTTTAGTAATAAAGTTGAACAATTGATTGTTACCGGTTCACAATTATCCTCAGTAAGTAAAAAAAAAAAAGAAGATAATATTTTAAATTTTAAATGCTCCTTAACATTAATACTTTATTCTTTACAAGTTTAATTATAATAATTTTAAACATTTTCTTTGATTTTTTAGCTACATGAGGATATTCAAATTAGAGAAGAAATTATTATAACTTTGAAAAATGTTTCTATCGTCACTACAAATCTTCTTGTTGTTGCCAAATCTGTTTCTGTTAATCCTGATGCTCCAGGGTCAAGAAATCAACTTACTAGTGCATCCAGGTACAAAATCAAATTAAATTTTATCTTACATTTTCATGTAATTTTTTTTGTAGTTGTACATATTTATTTTTATACACATTGTTTTATGCCTCATGTGTATTTATTCTTCTTATTTTCTTTTGTTATTCTAGAGCTGTGAGTGAAAGTCTGAATCATTTAATAGATGCTTGTTCATCTGCTGCACCTGGCCAAAAAGAATGCGATAATGCCATTCGTAGAATTCAAGCCTTAAAACCTTTATTAGACAATCCTAATGAACCAGTCAATAATTCTTCCTATTTCGATTGTCAACAAATTGTCGTCGAAAAGTCAAAACTCCTTGGTAAAACATGTTTTCTTTTTTTTAAAAACAAATTCAAATTCCATTACAACATTTTAAATTAATGGGAGCTTTAAATATATTACTTATGTTTTATGTTCCTAATTGTTTGGATTTTTTACTTTATTTATTTATTTATAGGTGATAGTATGACAGGTATTGCAAACTTTGCCAAAGAAGGGAAACTTGATGCATTCGGCTCTTCAGTGGAGAGTGCATGTGTTGCTATTTGTGGGCTTGTTGAAAGTAAGTATTCAAAACATTTTTCAAAAATAACAATAGCGGACAAACTTATACCTAAATTCTCATGATAATATTTAAAGCTTTTTATTTTCATGTCATGTTATACTTATAAAATTTGTCATTTGATTTATTTTTAAGGTTCTGCACAAGCAGCATATTTACTCGGAGCATCCGATCCTACTTCAGTGGCTGGAAAACCTGGAATGGTGGATATGCATGCCATAAATCAATCCACTCAAAGCATTAAATCTGCTTGTCAAACTCTTGGAAATCCTAAAGTTTCACAACAACAAATTTTGAGTGCGGCCACTACTATTGCTAAACACACCTCTTCTCTATGCACCGCTTGTAGAATCGCCTCAGAAAGAACCAATGATGCTACTATAAAGAGACAATTTGTTCAAATGGCCAAAGACGTTGCCAACTCTACAGCAAGTTTAGTTCGAGAAATTAAAGGTGATGATTCATAATATGTTTTTTACATGGTAATTTTTATTTTTTCTATGTTTCATGTTATACATTATCTCTTATCTACGTAGAAGAGGAATTTTAATTTTGATAATTTATTTTAGCATTAGATTACGACCAGTCCACTACAAAGAGAGATACTTGTACCAAAGCAACCAATTCACTTGTCAAATCTGTCAATGTTTTGGTTCAATATGCCTCACAACCAGAATTTGCCTCCACTCCAGCCAAAATCAGTGTTAAGGGAAGACAAAGTCAAGAACCCATTGTTTCAAGTGGCAAAAGTGTGATAGAAGGTTCTTGCAATATGCTTCAAGCTGCCAAATGTAAGCATATTATATCATACAATGAAATGCTTAAAAAGCAAAAATGATGTGTACACACATATTTTTTTCACATTCTACAAATTGAAAAGGATCACAATATAGCATTTTTCTAATACCATTTTACAGCACTCTCGAGAGACCCAAGAGATCCTCCAATATGGCAACAACTCGCTCAACATAGCAAACATGTATCAGATTCAATCAAAAAACTTGTTACTGCCTTAAGGTAAATCCAAAACTTTGTTCTTTTCTCCTTTTTTTACATTTACTACATACAAAATTTTGGTATAATGCATATTTGATTATTTTTATTAATTATTTTATGTTTCATATTATTATTTTTACAGGGAGAAAGCTCCAGGACAAAAAGAATGTGAAATAGCTGTACAAAGATTAAATGACTCACTTCGAGACCTGAATCAAGCTTCACTTTCAGCTGTTTCTCAAAGTTTGCCACAGAGGAAAGATAATACGCTCCAAGGATTTGTACAAAATGCTGAAAATGTATTAAGGATGGCTGAAGAACATGTTGAACCTGTAAGTTAAAAAAAAATTAAGAAGTAGGAGAAAAATTAAAGAATTATTATGTAACTTGTAACTTTGATATGTAAAAAAAATTACAAAATATAAATAAGAGTGAGTAGTAAATAGTTAAAACATGTTTTTCTTTCTTTTTTTGTTTTATAGTTACATGCTGCAGGGAAAGCAGAAGCAGAGAATCTTGGACATCAAGTTACATCCATGGTATCAATTATAGATTCATTAGTATTAAATATCATTGGAGCTTCATCAAATATCATAGAGACGAAAGAACAAGTCAATCTAATTGAGAGGACTCGTACTGTACTGGAGAGTGGTGTTCAATTTATATGTGCGGCAAAGGAAAGTGGTGGTAATCCTAAAGCTACTTCTTTACATCCTGAACTTGACTTAAGTGCCCAGGTAAATTATTTATTTATTGTTATTCTAATATATTATTTATTTTTTTAAAAAAAAACTAAAGTTTAATATAAACTGAAAACTGATGAATAATATAATGTACTTATTTTTTTTACAGTGTTTCCAAGAAGGATTAGATGACCTTAAAGCCTCATTGGAACAGATCTCATCAGGTATATTTAAAAATTAAAAAAGTTTATGTTCCACACAATATTTTACAAATACATTAAGACAAATGAAATCTAATAATTAATTAATTATTTATTTATTTATTCATTTTTATTATGTAAAAGGTCAAGGAGGATTGGTTGCATCTGTAACAGAGTCCATCAGTGCTGCAATGGTTAAATTAAATCAACAAGGATTGACATCTCCACAAAATGGAGAAAGTTATGTTGACTTTCAGTCTCGAATGGTTCAATCAGCAAAGGAAATTGCAAGACTCTCTCAAGATATGGTATCAAAGGCCAGTATAGATCCATCCATTATACCCAGTATTTCTTCCGACATCAATCATCATTATAGTCAATTAGCTAATGATGCAAGAGGAGCAGTTGCCACCATAGTTTCATCCGAAGTTGGAGTCAGAATAAGATGTGGAGTTCAAGAATTAGGAAGAGCTTGTATTGATCTAGTTCGTTGTGGAGGAGGTAAATAAGTTCGGCAGTCTTAAATTCTTGTAGTTTGTCAGTAGTATTAACAATTTTCTATGTAATATGTAGGATCCAATAAACGAGGATCCAAAGGGGTGTTAATTGGTGCAGTTCGAGATGTTGCTGGAGCCTTAACCGATCTCATTCATGACACCAACACTGATAGATGTAGATTTTAGTGATTTTGCATGAATTTTAATATAAAATACTTGTACTTATTTAAAAGTAATAATTATTAATGAAATGGGATTTTTTTTCATTGTTTCTCTATTAATTAATAGCTGCCCAATTTTCACCAGACTCTTTCACTCAAAGAGATATATCCGATGCCAATCGTGTAGTTGCGGAGAAAGTTTCAGACATCCTTAGTGCTCTACAGGCTGGCTCACGTGGAACTCAAGCATGTATAAATGCTGCTTCTACTGTCTCTGGAATTATTGGTGATTTAGATACAACTATTATGTTTGCCACTGCTGGAACTCTTCATGCGGAAGGAGATGAAACATTTGCAGATCATAGAGAAAATATTTTGAAGACAGCAAAAGCATTGTACGTTTTATTTCTAAAGTTTTTAAAAAAGAGTTTTATATACTTTTTTATTATAATTTTTTATTTAACTGTTTTTCTCTCTATTTTTTTACATTTATTAGGGTTGAAGATACAAAAACTTTGGTTGCTGGTGCGGCGAGCACCCAAGAACAACTTGCAGTTGCTGCTCAAAATGCTGTATCAACCATTGTTCAATTAGCAGAAGCTGTAAAATTTGGAGCTGGAAGTTTAGGATCCAATAATCCAGAATCCCAAGTGATGTTAATTAATGCAGTTCGAGATGTTGCTGGAGCTTTATATGATCTTATTCATGCCACCAAATCTGCTGCTGGAAAATCATCCTCTGATCCGTCTATGCTTTCTTTGAAAGAATCTGCAAAGGTAAAGATTTTACTTTATTAGATATAATTTTTAATACTACAAAATTAGTTTAGTTTAGTTTTCTTTTTTTTTGATATTTCCTTTGACCTATAGAATATTTATACATAACAGTAAAAACGGTTTTGATCTTGAAAAAAAAACTATTACATATAAGTAGGATTTGACTTTTTTGACTCAGTTTTTTTTTCACAATAATAATTTTCATTACGTATCATTATTATACATTTTTTTTACCAAACAACGTGTTCCATATAACTTGAAAAAATAGTGATACACGGTGTGTTGGTTTGGGATTTGAGAGTATGAATTTTTTTTATTTAAAAAATAGACAAAGTTTGTGAAATTAATTCTTTTTATTTGTATTTTTCAAAAAGTTTTATTTTATTTTTCCTTTGACTTATTAGTTTTTTATTTTTCTGTAGAGAGTTTTAAAAACAGTGAAAGAAAACAAAATGAATATAACTCTCGTTTGATCTTGTTGGCTTTGTCTTAATTTCATACATTATATACAAATAATACGATTCACAAGTGTATGTAGGATAGGAAATTAAAAGAAAATTATACAGTGTATAATTACAATCATAATAATAATAATAATTACATTAAAAGAATACTGAAGAATGCATGTGGACGACATACACAAAAGTATGCACATTGTACATACGTCTATCACTAAAAGAATCCCGTTTTTATTTTGCTCCCAACATCATAATATGATTTGGTGCTCAAAGCTCGAAAGTTCTGATAGACTCAATATACCTATACATTATTATTCTGATAATTCCACTGCCGCTCTAAAGGTTTTTGGCAGGATTAGATATTAAAAGTGTAACATAAAAAAGATGAATAATTATTATACTAGTACAGTAAAATAATAATTTTTAGAAAAATCAAACGTGTCAGTCTAACAAACCGCATTTGAAATGCTTTATCCTAGGAAAGATGAAAATAAACTAATGTAGAATCTATATAGAAGGAGCATTTTTTTAGTACACTCCATTTGTATATAATTGCTATATAATTATGTAAAATAATTTTAAGCAGTTAGTGAGAATTTTATGTTATAATTAATTGGAGGAGGAGGCGATGGATATAGATCATGATGAAATTATTCGATTGGAGAGGATGGAGGAGGACTTCTTAAGTTTAACCTCTGATCAAGATGAAGACGACTTGATCCTCCAGCTTTGCACTGTCGATGCCGCGGACTCTTGCAATTAAAAAAGCATATTATTGTATTATTATGTACATATTATACATAATGTAAATAGTAATTAGAAAGTTTTCAACAAAAACAACAAACAAACACTTTGAAACAAAAACATAATATCATTAGCTTATATTATAGTTACATGTCAGCTATTTCTTATTTTTACGCAGTTTAGGTTTTAAATTCAAGTATTGTAGTCTATATATTATTATATTATGCTATTAAAAACTATCTGTCTTTCTTTAAATATTCTTTTACTTATAAATATATGCTAAAAAGGCAACAGAGTTTATGATAGTATAACAAAATATATAATATGCTTTCCCTTTTACGGCCAGGAGCTGAAAAAAAGTATATGAATACATGAAACATTATTATACACAGGATGTAGTTTGTAACTACACTATATTTTAAAATTTCACAGAAATGGTGAAAGGTGCAAAAAGAAAGGCCTTTGTAGTTTGTGTTTGCAACTATATAATATATTTGTTGTGCTAAGGAATTCGTAAAAACAGATTTTTAAACACAATTTCAAATCTATATATATACACACACAAAACATTTATAATTTTTATGTTATAATACATTATCCTAATATGTGTTGTGCATTATTTATTTATGCGTAAAAAGTAAGCCTACATATTCTCTTTAAGCATTTTTCTGTGTCAATTCTTAATTGCTACACATTTTTCAAGAATAAAGTTTCAAAAAAATTATTATTTAGTCCATATGTCTTTTCGACATTCGATACAAAAATGTACTTTTCATTAGCTTTATCCAATCAAAAACTATAATATAGAATGTGGAAAGATAGATTTTCAAAAATAAATAAATAATTCCATCTTTCACTCATAAATTCGTCCACAGTGAAGGTAAGACACCTTCATATATATAAATATATATCACTTCATATTCTGGTTTCAGCTAATAAATTTTTATGTATCTCTACTTCCCCCTTTTTTTGTCTTTCTTTTACTGTATACTGTATGTATATTTTATATAAATATATGTCAAAGCCTTTTGTTTATTATAATTTTATTGTAGTCATTTGAATAACTAGAACTTGATTTTCTTTTTTAATTACCTATATTATATTATATAGTTTTTATTTTTGATGTTGTGGAGTCCGTGGCATCGTTCGTTCTAACAAAAAAAAACCAATCCTCCAGTGTACACTATACTAATACACATATAAGTATGGTCTTAAAATTGAGAAGCAGTAGAATTTTTATGTTTCATGTAGAGTGTACAAATGTATAATTTAGTGAGATGTGTATAAAACTAATATTAATATCACGCACAAAAAAAAGAAGTGAGCAATCTTTTGTGCCCTGTAGTTATTATGTCCTTTTATCCAATGACATGAAAATATTTTGTACAGTAGAACTTACATAATATTTTGCAACACATGTTGAATTTAAAGGGAGAGTTGTGTGTATTTATGATATATTTTCATCAGTAAAAGACGATCTGATCATAAATGTGAACTAATTTTGAATGGTGTGAAAAATAATAATAACCCTTCGATGAAAAGATTAATCGATAATAATTAATAATAATAATGTGTATGGTTATAATTTCAATCATTGTATTGAAATCCGAGAGTGTGTGGTTTTGACTAATAGGAATGTGTATTGAATATTGAATATATATTATACTGACCAATGATTTTGAAAGTTTTTATGAATGTGCACGCATTTATATGTGTCTAATAAAAATAAAGTAACTATTAACTTGCTTATGAATTAATTGTTTAATTACTGTCTCAAATTTACAGATTATGGTCACAAATGTTACGTCACTATTGAAGACGGTTAAAGCAGGTAAATTTTTCAAACTTCAAAACATAATATATTTATGAGCAAAAAGAAATTATAATGAATCGTATCATAAAATGGTCTTTTGTTTCTTTGATGATTATTTTAGTTGAAGATGAACATACAAGAGGAACACGAGCTTTGGAAGCTACAATTGAAGCGATTGCTCAAGAAATCCGAGCATTTGATTCTCCTGAAAAACCTCGTGGACCACCAGTATCTCCAGAAGATTTGGTTCGTGCAACAAAGCCAGTCACGATTGCTTGTAGTAAAGCTGTCGCTGCTGGCTCAAGTTGTCGTCAGGTAAATAAAATGAAAATAACACGTATTTTTCCATTACATAATATAAAGTTACAGTTTACAATACTTTTTATATTTTTTTATATTCAGGAGTGTAAATTTTGGAATCTTTTACTTTGTTTCTATAATATTTAGGATGATGTTATTTGTGCTGCCAATTTGGGTAGAAAAGCCATGTCAGATTTGCTCACAGCTGCAAAGTCAGCCAGTTATGGTCCAAATGTTGAAGGAGATATGCGTGAAAGGTATGATATTATAACAAAATAAAAAAATATGCATTCTCATACTCCATTTTACTTTATACTGCATAATTTCTAATCATTATTTTTCTAAAATACATAATGTTTGAATTTGTACCATATTTAGAATCCGTACATCTGCAAGGTCTATCGTAGTACATTACAGAGAGTTGCTCATTCAAGTCCTCAATGCCGTCCTTCATCCTGGTTCTGATGTTAAAGCTCAACTAACTCAATGCTCGAGAGAGATTGCCACTGCTGTGACTGAACTCGTCGCTGTTGGTCAACTCTTGAAAGGTAAGTATGAAAAAGAGATAATAAGTATTATAGAGCTTCAAGTTTGCAGTTTCTTTAGTTTTTAGACTCATTTCACACTAGAGGTTCATTTTATTAAAAAATCAGGCACAAAATCATCATCATCACATGTACATAAGTAGTAAGTAGAATAGAACAATGAACAATGACAAAAAAACGTTTTCACATGCAGACACTCATAAATATATATGGCATGTTATTCATAGGATTATACTCATATTACTCAAACTTGTCAGTTGAGATTTGAGATGAGTGTGTGAAACTTGTCCATTTTAGATTTTGGGAATTAAATAGATAAAATATGTATGAGATTTCAGTAACATTGCTAATAATATATTATTGTTTGTTATATAACGTGTGGGTTTGTTCCATCATAATATTATACTGAAAAAATAATTTTGTTACTGAACTGTTTAGTATATAGGGTTGTTGTTTTATGACGAATAATATTATAATATTATAATGAATAGTAGTAGATAGTAGAATTTCAGTAGTACTCATCATAATGGAAGTTGGAAGTATAATGATATGTTTATAGTTTATAGTGTTAATGTATGTATACATACAAAATGTACATAATAATTATTCTAAAGATTGTTTTGATATTTGACATGTTTGATGGCTTTTGACCTCAAGCCCCCAAGCATCCAATTAATATACATATAATATGTGTTTGCAAAAATAATCAATGTTTTCTTTTGTTTTGAATGAATTTGACACGTATTAAATATTAAATGTTTGTCTCACTTTGTTACATTTACCAAGTTGTTCACAACCAACCTTTGCTTGGTCACGTACTCCGATCACAAAAGCACAGTCCGAGCCAAAATGTTCAAGGTTCGTTTGACGTTTGACAAAATGGCGAATTTATGAAATAATATTAATCATGATTGAAAAATTTACAGTATTAATTATTGTTTTATTTTTTAAATTCTAACCATTTTATTTCCCTGTTTTGTTTTATTTACCATTTCTCTTTCTTTTTTTTTGTATGGAAACTTTTAACGTTTTAACTTGTTAGCTCGTTGTCCTCTATCATAACAGTTTAATATATATAACAAAAGTAGTAATTGAATAGCTTTCTCCAATAATTCCCTAATTATGGCTCTCTAACTTGGTGTGACTATTTATTCTCTAATTTGTTTGCGTATATTATCTTGTTACCCTTTTATTTTAATCTTGTGTATTCATGTTCTGTTTTATACCATTTTTCAACTGTTTTTAAAGTTTACGAATTTTCATATGTTATAAATGTTTTGAGTTTGTTTTAGTTTTGGCTTGTTGTTATAATATATATTGGAAAAGGGAACGTTTTTCAGTTGGTTTGTTTTGGTTATTTTTGGTAGTCTAATTAGATACACTAGATACTGGATAGATGCATCCAATAACATATCAGTGATTGTGAAAAAAAACCAAACAGGTTTAACAATGTGTTGTAACTTTTAGTTGAGTTTAATAATAAAAAGTTATTATTATCATTTTGCAGTTCTGAGTTTTGCATGTGCATACTTACATTTTTACCTTTTAATACTTAAATATAATTACTCACACATTCTATCTCTATATTATACACTAATAATTTTACATCTCAACTCTCGATATATATTTTGTACTCTCTCTTTTTGATTACATGTCTGGTTGTGGTTTATTTTATTACTATTATTTTATATTTACAAAGAGACATCTTATATTTTATGCAAATCTCGTATCTATAATATTTGCACATTTATAGAAAATATGAGATTTTCATAATTTTATAAGGTGTCGAAATACAAAAAAACAATATGCATTAGAAGAAAAACATACTTTTGTCTTTTGTCTCTTTCTATTTTCACATTTTTCATTCACAAAGTTTATTATTTTTTATATTTTGATGAGACAATTGACATTTGTTTTTTTATCATGTGTGTAAATTGTAAACTTTTTTTTAATGATTTATGAATAAATAGGTGCAGGTTATGAAGATCCAGATGATCCCACGGTCATTGCTGAGAATGAACTATTGGGAGCTGCAAACAGTATTGATGCAGCTGCTAAAAAATTGGAGAAATTGAGACCTAGACGATCTATTCAAGTAAATCATCATTTTGATTCTATTCATTGAATACTTTGTACTTATTTGTTTCTTATTTGATTATAATATTATTATGACTTGCTTTATTACTTGTAGTATAGTATGCAGTTTGTAGAAAATTTGGCATATAGTTTTGTGCATGTAACATAGACGTAGATTTACAATAATATATATTGTACTTATTATGTATTAAATGTAAAATATAAATCATTAACAAAACTGGTGGCGGCGATTTCTTCTTCTTCTACTACTACTACTTCTTCTGCTATTCACGCAAGGGAAAGGGAGCTTTCACTTTGACTACTCCTGTAAGATATGTTTGATATTCTTGGTTGTTCTTCTTACTCAACCAGATTTCAAACATATTATTACAGTAGTCGGGTCTTTTACATCACTATTCACAATATTTCAACAATATTTCTTGGGTATACCATAAACTGACCATCCGCAATCGGACAACTGACCACTTCAAAATACTTTTAGAAATCAATTATGATATATATCTTCATGTATTTTGTAGACTATGCATATATTTAAGTATTTTTGCTTTCTCTTTTTTGTACCTTTTAATATTTTGAGGGGTTTTTTGACTTTATGACGTTATACTTTCTACTTTCTTTTAGTATAATCTTGAATTTTCTTAATTTTTTGGTTATTTTAGGAAGCAGATCAAAATCTCAACCTTGATGATATGATTTTGGAAGCTGCAAAGTCTATTGCAGCTGCCACTTCAGCTCGTAAGTTTTTTCAGTTTCATTGACAAAAATATCAAAAGTTTTTTTGGTTTTGAATGTGTACATTTAACACTTGTTATTTTTTTGGAAAATGTAGTTGTGAAAGCTGCTTCAGCTGCTCAAAGAGAACTCATTGATAGTGGACTTGTCAGTCGTAAACCCACTGCAGAATCAGATGATGGTCAATGGTCTGAAGGACTTGTCTCTGCTGCTCAATTAGTTTCTGCCAGTACTTCCGCTCTTGTAAGTATTTACTTATATTTTTATGACGTTTTTTTAATGTATATGCTGTATAACATTTTCATTCTGTTCTGTAGATATTCATCATTCTTTTATTGTTGTGCATTTTAGGTGGAAGCTGCCAATTCATTAGTACAAGGACATGCAACTGAAGAAAAATTAATTTCAGCGGCAAAACAAGTTGGTAAGTATCTTTCTGATATTTGAATTTTATACACATGGAAAGGAATAAAGTGTTTTATACTGTTCATAATAGTTCATAATAAAATTAATAATCAAGTATTTAAATTTTGATGTATTGTTTTTTTTGTGTATGCAGCTTCATCTACAGCATCACTTTTGATTGCTTGTAAAGTCAAGGCTTCGCCTGATTCAGATGCTGCACGACGACTTCAAGTAAGAAATATTTCCTATATTCAATATTATATGAGTATTGAGTATATAAAACTTAATGAAATTTTCAGTTTTTTTTTTACAAATGAATCATTTATTAATAATCCTTTTTGATTATTTATTTGTATGAATGAATAGGCGGCAGGTAATGCTGTGAAGAGAGCTACAGACAATCTAGTAAGAGCTGCACAACAAGCCCTTGCTCATGAAGAGGAACGACAATTGGTTCTAAATAGGAAAATGGTTGGAGGGATAGCACAAGAAATTAGTGCTCGTGTTGAAGTTATTCAAATTGAAAAAGCATTAGAAGAAGCACGAAAAAGACTGGGTGCAATTCGCAAAGCAAAATATCAAGACAAAACTGGTGGAACTCAAGGCTTTACAGATGAATGGGGAGATGTAGATATTGATACACCCGAAGTCTCAAGGTATACTAACTATGACTAACTTGACTTGTACTAAAAAAATAAACTTACAACAGGAAACAAAGTAGTAGTAAAAAAAAACAAAAGTATTTTGAATAACATATTATGATATAATAATAATATGATGGAGATTTTTTTTTATTTCATAATATTTTATTATACTTTATACTTATAATAATAATAATAATAATAATAATAAGGACTTTTAATTATTGCTTTTAATAAATGGCTGATGATAACCTTACTTTTAAAAATTTATTTTTAAGGCTGGACAATTTATTAACATCAAGTGCTGAAAGAATAAATAACGCCACAAACACTTTTAACTTAATGCGTCAACAGCAGCAGAGTACTAATAATCAATATAATATTCCACCTTCACAACAACAACAACAACAACAACATCACCAACCGCAGCAGCAGCAACAACAACAACAAAGCATTTATACATCGACGCCATTAAAACCTTCCATCTCTCCTAAACCCGGTTCCTCTGTTGATCGTGATAGAAAATTTAATAATTCTTCACCATCATATAGTACTATTTCAAATGAGTCATCTATTGTTTATCAACAACCCAGTCAAGTTGCCACTCCACCCCCTCCACCACCACCCGCCCGGTTCCAACAAAGTTATAATGCCAATAAAAGTCAACAAGAAGATTTATATGCAAGGCCAAGACAACCAGACCAGTACTACAGTGCCTCATCCGCTTCCGTTACTCCAACTCCAAAGAAAACTTTTATGAAACCATCCGAATTTTATGCTGACAATACATCAGTTACTGGAATCAAAGGGGGTGCACAAGTTTTACCATCTACTTTTAGAATGCAACAACCTCTTGTACAACAACATCAAATTCAAAAATCAAGTGGAGATGATAGACAACATGAAGATTATAGAGAAGAAATCTCTCATTATGATTCTGGTCCAGTTTCATCAGAAGAAGTGTATGAAACTACTGAACCAGACGGTAAAATTTCATTAAAAAGAATATTTACACAACAAAAAACATCAACCACAAAAAATGTTATAACGTCATCCAAAAAAGTTGTCCAAAAACATGAAGGCTCTAAATAACTTTAATAAAACTAAAATAAAGAATGCATTATCCGTTTAATATATTTAATTTAATGTTTTTCTTTTTTTTTGGACATAAATTAGTTGCGTCCGTAAAATAATGTTAGAAACAGAGGAATTATGAAAAATATTGAATCGAAATTCAAAACAGAAACTGATATATGTATTATAATATTTAATTTAAAAAAACATTAGACATTATAGAGTTAACCTATGAAAACCTATGAAAAACGATCAATTTGTAGATTTTAGAAACAGTTGAACGAATCGCGATCTCTTGGTATTAAAAAAACACAAAAGAAAAATATGCCTTTATATATTACGATATAAGCTCTGTAAACTGGAACATGCATAGCGTAGTAAATGTCCATTGCAAAGTTCAAAGCAAAACAAAAAAACGGAATAATAAGAGAACTATTACGAAAACAGCGAAATATATAAAATATTACTGATTATAGTGCCATCAAAAAATGCCTTTTTTTGTAAACAAAAACAAAAGAAAAAAAACTAGAAAAAGAAAAAAGCCTTCTCTTCTAATCTTCCATTTCCATCCTATCTTTACAAAATACAAAAACTATTATTATTATGTACTCGCGCAATGGACAGGTTATTTTTTTTCTCCATATAAATAAAAATATTACACTGAAATACACAGTTTGCTACAATCTATATAATATTGTAGAAAAAAAGGGAAATAGAGCTGATAAAATACAAAGTTGTGCTAATAATATAATATAATTCATGTTCAAAACTAAAATGCATACAAAATTGCATGTTAAATAATTATTATACATTATGAATACTATTATTGTATATGAACGAAAATTACAGACTAAAAGTTATATATATTTATACAAAAGTTTAAAAAATGAACTTATATATATAAAAGCGTACAGGGAAAATGTTCAGACTCCGTCACATATAAAATATATATTAAAATAGAGAAAACAAAACCTGGAAAAATGAATTACAGGCACAATGGTTCCAAAATACTGCCTAATAAAAATATACATGTATATATATGTGTTACTTCGACATATACTATATGTATATTATATAAACAGAAATTAACTGGTGTTACAAAAGTTACGTATTCCTAGAGATTTTACTTAAATATATTATATGCAAATATATTATTATTATATTATGTATAAGAATAAAACGAGAGTATTAATATTCTTTAACGTATTTAAATGTGTATTATATAATATAATATTACATGATATTTTAGAGAGGCATATAAAATATAATATATGTACGCGTGTGCTGTAAAAGAGAAAGTAAGAGAAAGTTGTTAATTTATATATTATGTAAAAAAATATAATATAATGAATGCAGTATACACAGTATAACAAAATAAATAGTTATTATTGATGTATTAAAGAAAAGGTATATGTTATTATGAGAGAGAGAGAGAGAAATATTGTACAATTGATACATTTTGCCTCTGGATTGTTCAGCAGTAAATATGCCTTTGAATTTTGAATGATATAATATATATTTAAAGATTTACGAGACTCTTTGTTACATATAATATATATTATTGTATCATTTTATTATAAGTTATAAAAGTATAGATATATTTACAGTATGCACACTCTATTATGTATTTTAATTACGTATATATATTTAAAGTAGTCACATAAAATATCCTAGGTTTATCGGTATATATGATATATCATTTAGTTAATTTATTATACAGTACTTTAATTACCACATTATATTAACTGATCAATATTGATTATTTAAGTGTATCATTTATGTCCTATATTATTATTATTAGAATAGTATAATATTATTATATGAAACTTATAAACGTATATACTAACGTGTATATTCATATAATATTGTATATTGTAAATGAGAACAAACAAGAAAAAAAATGTTGCATTTTACTATAAAATATTATTGAATGGAAAGTTAGAAAATATAAATGAGAGACGTCAGTATAGACTACAACATATATTATTACGTAATGTAGGTATTATTCTTATTATATACCCATGCAATTTTGTTTTGTTTTCTTTAACAAAAGATAGTATTTATATAGTGCATGATATGATATGATTATTGATTATACATATATATGGTACGTACATAAATACCTCTAGAATTTATTAATATATAAGTTACTTACCGAAAAAAGGAGTTACTGAAAAGTATCAATCCTTTTGTGCCATATTCTACCATATCAAGTCCAAATTTTTAAAATTTATGTATAAATGGTGAAAACTTTCACTCAATACGAATGTGAATATATATATTATATATATAAATTACATTATATTATTATATATTATTCTCTAAACATGATGATTATTACTTATTACATATATTATATAGATTGTAGATGTTTAACGAGACGCCTCTTATTAAAAACCATATTATACTAATACAACTTCTAGTTCATTTTTCTTTTCAATTTAACTACATATATATACTTAAACGTTTAACCTACTTCATAAGTTGTAACACACGTAACACATGAGATATACAAATAAAAGCGATAACATTATTTTATTGTTAATTAGTAATTAGTAGAGAGTGCAGAAGAAACAGAGAGTTATATATTAAAAGATATACATTATTATTGATATAGTATGTAATTATTATATTGTATACCTTCCTACAGTTAACTTTTACGGTATTTTATTAGTAGGAGAACAATAAAAATGATTATAATGTTTAAAAGAAATTCATGTTACCTTTCATATCAGAATTATTTTCATTTAATCTTTGATGGCATCGTTGAACGCACTGAAAAAACACGAAAACGTTTGTCGCATCTCAGTATGAATACGTGCATAAAAACTACACAGTATATGGAGAAAAAAGAGATGATGAAAATGAGCAGTTTTTTTTAATTTTTTCATCCAAAGTTTCTTTGCATCGTCCATTAAAATTAAACAGCATGTTTCAAACAATTAAAACCCATCATTTTTATTGTAAAAAAATGAAAAAATTGAATATTTTCTCAAGGTTCATCAAAGTCTACGTGTCTGAAAATACGTCGTTGATTTTCTGGCGGTCAGTTCATCGAGGTTTGAAATTTCAATTGTTTACAAACTCAATTTTTAAAATCCCATTTAACTAAATATAATTACGATCAATAACACAATGTGATTGTTTTTAAAGTACAATTACATTCGGCACATGTGCCATGGACAAAATATTTTGTGCGAGAAAACTCCATTTAACTTAAAATCATCAATTAAATACTCTCGAGATAAAAAAAGTGTACATCAAAATTATTTTGATATAAAATATAAACAGTGTTAAATACTTACATCATTTAATTAAATACCACTTGAATTGTAAAATATTAATTTTGTTTATAATTATAATCAAATACTCATTATCTTGTCTGGAATCCAAACCGTCGATAAACCCTTAAGAATTTCATCATGTGTAAGTATTTTATATTTTATATGTATTAGAAAATTATAAATGCGTAATACGCGTGTTTTATTTTTATTATGTTTTGTATTGTTGAACACGTGTGTAATTGTTTACATGAATTAAACTAAAATACATGTGTTTTTTTTCTGCTTTTAACTTTTATAGATACCGTTCTGATAAGACAGATAAGAACAATGAGGATTTCCACATTATTAGTGTTCCTGATTTGTTACAGTTGTGTTTGTAGTTGTTTTTCCTGGAATTCTCGGGAAGATGATGATTTTATTGACTTTACTGACATGGGTTCTTACAACCATGGATTTCAGAAAAATCATTATTCAGGTGACCGAGAATTGAGAAGAAATGGTCGAGAAATTGATGGTGGGTAAAAAATATAGTTATTGATAAAATACTATAAGTAATATGTAGAACATCAAAAGCCTGTGGTTTCTTTTTTTTTTAAGATATTTTTGTCATGCATTGAAAAATGAAATGAACTCTATTTTTTGAGCTCTAAAAAATATGTTAAAAGTTTATTGTAATAATAATTATTATTTTGTTTGTTGGTTCCCTTTTCTTTTCTTTATAGAACTCAATGTAAAAGTAACAAAATATAATTACGGAGCACCACCTGGAATAATTAAAGAAGAAGAAGATGAGATGATAGAATATCCGGAAGGTTCTATTACAACCAAAGTGAAATCTTCTGCACAGTTAGAATTAGAATATAATAATTTGAAGCTCCAAAACATAGAGATTGTAGAATCAACAACTAAATTTAAAAGTAACAGTGAGGCACGTTTAGAAGGAACATCAACGGATGAAAAAGCAGCAATAATGTATACAAAAAGAATTGTAGCATCTCTCTTACGTCAAATGAATGTTCGGGTAAATTAAAAACCAGATACATTATTAATTATTATATATTTAAGATTAGTTTTTGTATATTTATATTGTTATTATTAGTACAATAAACCGATGCCATTATATTTATTATTTTTGATTTACAGAGTCATGTTTTTGGTCCAGGAGAAGCCATCACTATTGATTTACAAGCGGAAATTTCACATGGAGACTTTATGACATTGAATAAATTTGTTGGAGATGCAGAAGGAATTAGTGTAAAACATTTGTCACAAGTGGATAATATAATATCAAATTTAATTCACGTCGTTGCTCCACCCATCTCACCAAATGTTTTTGAAACTTTAAAAGACGGCCTCCTTCATTTATCTAGTGTTTTAACAGAAAAATTTGTACTAGGATTGTTTAGTGCAGCAATAGTTTTGTTTATTGTGATTCTTCTAGCAAATAGAATGCGTTCTGGAAGGAATATATTTCATCTACTGACTTATGCATTTTGGCTGTATTTTGTGTTGAGTTGTGTGTGGCAATTTAAAAAGGAATTTGAAAAAGTTAAAGCAGAAAATTATGCTCGTATGATGCAAACTAATGATATTCCATCGGATTGTGAATTT
>JABASP010000814.1:0-39966 GCA_019776565.1 Sminthurinus signatus | reverse complement strand
CCACAAGATTCGATGGAACACGTAAGTATTCTATTATTTTACTTTTCATAAAAGTTACAATTCATCACATGTTGTAATTGTAATGACCAATTTGAAATTTCAACAGGTATTTCATATACCTACTTAATTTAATTTTGAAATGATGAAAAAAAAAAGCAAAGATACTGTACAAAATACGATATAAAGTATAGAAAACTGTACTGGTTTATTCTGCCGTTGTAAACTGTAAGTTATGTTGAATTTTCAAGGATGATGATTCATGATGGTAAAATATAGGTTGAGTTCATCGTCATATCAAATACAAAGCAGGGGAAAAGTTGTATTTAAAGAGAGAACTGCAGAAAGCTGATAAGATAAGATATAAGATCATGAAAATTTTCATTTTCATGCTTTTCATTCTTCTAGAGTAAATGTTATGTCTAAGGTCTAAGGGAACGGTAATAAACAATAAAAGAGATTATTATACAATGTGCAATGTACAATGTATTACATAGATATTCCATACATATCCCTCTTTCTTTCTCTTGTAGTCCTCATAATAATTTAAACGCCATATACTCAATTCTCAATTTCCGTGCATTTATTCTTTACTCGTTACATTTATATTAAATTTATGTATAAGTAAAAGGAGACTACGCATTAGAAATGCTAAATTTCCACTTTATTATACACAAAACACACACACCAATAATGGTATGTCTGTGTCTGTGTTATGTATTCTGTATGCCTTTCATTCCCTCTCTGCTTTATCCTCATCTGGTTTACCATGAAAGAGCGGAAATTATTGCAAAGATGAATCAGCATGTACGCTTTCTCCTTTCTACTACAGACTACAGAAACTAGATACTTTCTGCAGAAGCAGCACGGACAAAAGACTTGAGATGAGAAAATTACAAGGAAGAGAAAATATATACGCTTTTGTACTCATTTTATAAATGAGTGCATAATATAATAGAAAGTAAGACTTTGCGTGACTGTGTTAAGCTGAGATGAGAGCTGAACCTGTAGAATGCATTTAGGATTTAGAAGGTATTCGAATTAAAACTAAAACGTTTGAGATGCACGGATAAAGGAAGAAGGAACAAGAGAAAGATGAGGACTGCGAGGATATTCAAGGCTGAGAGAAAGGTATATAATTATTATTACATTTCTATTACTGTTTTATAAATGAGAAAAAGTAAGTTAGGGAAGAAAAACGGCATACAACTAAGAAATTGGGATGAAGGTAAAGGAAAAAGTAAGGAAAAAATTCAATGCATAATCTTTACATAATCTTTATTATGATTACACAGCAGTTCAATGAAGAGAAAGTTAAATATTTCTCAATGACCGTTGAAATTATAATAATAATTATGTGAATAAATATATTATGCATCGTGTATCATGTACAACATTGTCATACGATAAATAATGTACACAGTAAAGTACACTTACAACTTACAACGTATGCAAAGTTTACGTGAATAAAATAAACAGATATTTTGATTTAGTTTTTTTCCTTTTGAGAATTTATTGTCTGAGACTTGCGAATTGAGAATTGAGACAAATTTCCTAGTTTTCAAGTAGAAACATGAAAAGAAACAACGTTTTTGCACTATAAATTCATCATATGGCGGATGATAGTACATGTATTATAAATAAGAGTAGACAGTAGAAAGTAGAAGCAAATACTGAATACATAAAGCCACAAAAGACGAGCAAGTCAATGCATCATTCATTTCAAGTTGCAACCAAACTACCTGTAGGTAATTTATTTTGGTGTATTAGAAAGGATTACATATTTTCCTTTGAAACTTTGTATGACTGGATATACTGTAGTTGTGTGTAGTTTTTAGATGTAGAGTATTTAATATTTTGTCTTTAATCAAACTTTGACGTTCCTCTAAATCGAGTTCTCGTAGGTTACAGGTTTCAGACGGTCTCTGGAAACTGGAAATGTGGAGACAGTGAGATAGACAAAGACAAAGGAGCTAGGAGAAAAGAGTCGTTTTGAAATTGGAACATGAACTAGAATTGGAGATGAAACTCTACAATATGAAATTACTGGTTGCTAAATGTTACACAGTAGAATGATAGTGTGTAGTGTACAGTGTGCATATTATACTTTACAGTATAACTCCATACTAGTGACACGAAGGTTACGAGGTACAAGTATACAGTACAAAATTCATTTAGATCTTTCATCTTCCTTAATATCTTTCCATTTTCACCGAGCCTCGATCTAAAGCCTGCTCATTGGACAGTATACATACCCTGTATATTATATGTATGCGATGGTCTAGGGCTTAAAATTCATGTCTATTTAACATTGGACATTGGTCAGTACTTATTGGACCTGAGTTTTCTAATAGTTTATAAATAGTATTCTCTTGTATTCTGAATTCTGAATAACTTTGACTTGAAAGCATAAATGGACTTTGTACACTCAAAATTAATCTCTTGAAATACACCACTGTATTTAATTAAATGCTGGGGATAGTGTTACCAAAAGGTTATAATAGACACTTGAAAAGTTTGTCGCTAGAATCTAGCATGAGTGCATCTATGAAAAGGTATCAAATATGGATTAGGCTATTCATTATTCATTCTTCATCCTTTATTGAACATTTCTGTCCACACTGTCTGTTGCTGTAATGTGAGAGAATTTTATGGCATATCAACTCAAGGTATAAGGTATAAGCATATATCCCACGATCACAATTGATCCTTGGCTCTTGGCTTTTGAATCTTTTGAATACGGCAGTTTCAATGTTATTAATTATTACAGTATTATTATCAAGTATCAAGTCCCTTCATTTTGCACAATACTCAATACTTGGGCATTGTCGTTCGCGTGCAATGAACTTATTTACTCTTTCCCAAACACACAAAGTAGTCTGATGAGGAAATTAGGCATGTCGAGAATGCATTAACAAAAAGTTAAAAGTAACATAACAATACATTGTACATTATACAGTAGGCGTGCATTGTGCACATGTATATTTTCGCATACTTGTTGCTCGTTGCACAATTATCATTGAGCTCGTTACGTGTTATTTGACTCAGTGTTTTTAGCCTTATATTTAGCTTTTAGTACATACTGTTGGAAATCATCTAATAAATATCATGGGAGGTCACGGGATTCGGTCGCAAAATCCCAATCTCGATCCTAAAACCGGTATGAGGATTAGTGGAGTAATAATAATGTTCATTATCTCCACTCATATCCGCATAAAGATATACAGATATACAGACATCCTATAATACGGATTCAATTTCTAACGGTAGCTTTTCTAAATGCCACTTTTGCACATGTAGACGGCATTTGTACAGTTTCCATATTCCATTTTACATTTATATAACTATAATTTATATAATTCTATAATCTATCCGCTGTATGTATTTGTTGTGTGTCTAACCACCTGAAGCTTATTTTCCCTACTCTGTTTTTCATAGCCTAAGTAAACTATACACATTACACATGTGTAGATAGTAGATATGATAACGCAGAGCTTGTATTTGTATTTGTACACGAGGATTATGTATGTAATTATGTATGTATAACTCACAATGGAAATATAATAAAATCCCGTTTAATTTGAAGACGATAAGTTATCATCATAATTACAAAGATCGTACATTACCACAGCCAAATACGAAGATCTCTTTCATATAAATAGTATATTATACCTTTTGTACTTGCTACTTGCAGATAAGAATATACATTATACATGGGACACGTGGTACATATTTTGTATGTTAAATGCTCTGTGCTGAAACTAAGTATTATTAAAAGTGCCAGTGTACATAATACATAATATGTGGTGCATATTATGTATTATGTATTTAGTATTTAGTTTTTATGCCTATAGATCTTTTCATTTTCATATTATAGTATTTTCTCGGTTGGCAGTAGTCAGTAGTGGTTTTGAAAATTTTTGGTATCCGCCTCAACATATTTTATGGTTATTACTTATTATGTTTTGCGGTGTATATTTTGTATACTTTTATGGTCTACTTTATATTCTATTATATGAAAAGAGCTTAGTTCACATCTACATCCATATCACCATCCATATAATTTATAATCCTATAGAATAGGATTGTAGGATCTTGGATCTAGTATATAGGAAAATGAAAAGCAGAGAGAAGGAGAAAGGAGAAAACTGTAGTAGAGGGAAAAGGAAAATATTTGTCCCCATACAAAATACAAAAAATAAAACTGAGAAAGAAAAGGGTGCAAAATAGGAACCGAGACCCGAGTTTCAAAATCCAACAGGAAAATGAACCACAAACATTCTGAAATCTAAATTCATAATTCATAACCTTTTGCTCATAGTCATAACCCAAGGCAAAATGGAAGAGGATACACAAAAAGTGGAAATAGAGTAGACTAGATTAGAGTTTAGAGTAGAGGAAAAGAGAAAATGAAAGGCGGGGAGGGAAAATGATAATAAACAGTAAATCAGAACCCGGCAGATTTTATAAGTAGGTATCTAAGAAATGATGCATAGAATTTTAAATATGAGTTTTCTGTTTTCTGAGAATGTGTATGAAACTTTACGAAGGTAGGTATAGGTTTTTTTTGCTACAGGTACATCCAGGATCCACGAATAGAAGGGGATAAAGGATCATTTCACTCTGAAGCATATTACATGCACAAAAACCCCTTTCAATGAAAAATGAAAAACCTCATTTTAAAAATATTATGTAGAATATCTGTGTAGAATAGGTAGAGAAAAAATACAAACTTTTTTTTGATGTTTGGAGTTTGTAGTCACCATCATAATCATAACATATATTATAAGTGTAAAAAACTTTAGTAGGACAGGTTAATCTTGTTTTGGATACATGATACATACTTGTGTACATATCATATCTATGTGTATAAAATAGTATATTATATTTTATGTATAGTTGTAGAAGGCAGTAGTCACTCTTCCCTCTTCATTCATTCACTATATACTACATAGAAAAAAATATTGCAAAAAATAAAGAGTAGTGTAAATAGTATGATACGTCGACTCAAGTTTCACTTTTCTGTATTTTCTCCATCAAGCTCTCACTCTCTCTCTCTCTTTCTCTAGTTTCATATTGTCATTTAATCTAGGCTGGCTGTGATTAAAGAGCAAGATATATATTTTATTTTTAGAGTAGCAAAGCACAATAAGCACTGTAGAATGTACAAAGTACACACAAAAAGGGATGAGACACTAGGCACTAGGCACTATCATTACCACTGCCGTCATCTTTGTCATTTTCATTTCCATTCTCACGGAAATTCAGATATTCATAAAAATATTATGCAACTTTCGGCAACAGGAAATAAAAGAAAATATTTTGTTTTTGCTTTTTGCATGTATGCTGTATGCTTAATGCTCCATACTCAATGCTCCCTCCTCATGCATCATGACATTGAAGGATTTCACCTGAAATCTCCCGTTGTCTCCTTAAAAAAATCTGAAAATAAAAAAAGTACACAAGTTCTCTAAATCAACACTGACTTGAGTCTTGTGACTTGTGACTTGTGAGGCTTACATATAGGTACATGTCAACGTCAAAAACCCAGCAGTAGGAGCAGCACGAATCACAAAGATGAGCTGAGCTCCTCATGTTTTCACATTTCCCCGTTTCCCCATATCCCCCATATGTACAATGTACACACATGGAATACAAAATCCAAAATATAAGACTTATCCTCTTTTACTATTAGCTACTAGCTACTAGTTACATGGGAGGGAAAATATAGAGAGATTGAAGATAGACACTTCATGTCCCCTGTCAGTTATTGGAGACGTTCAGGTCCAATCTCCGTCGTATACTGCGGACTGCGGACGACCGGAGGAAAGCACAAATACACAGACACAAAACGTACTTTTTTACATGTACAATGTACAATGGGAATGGGATTGTTCTGAGTCCTGATCCTCCCGTGAAATGTTGTGAGTTGTGATGTTCTATATTTCTATTGTATTAGGTTTCTTGACGGACGAGACATTCTTCCATTCTGTCCTTCATCATCAGAAGTAATCCTTTCCTAGATACTAGATACGTACTTGTTACAGTGTACAGTGTACAGTATTGTACAATGCTCATATGTGACATGTTGTAACAAAATATCTCTACACGTCTTCTTTTACACTGACAGTGTGCCGTCTACCGACTGCCTACTGCTGACAATTGTATTGCAACGACGACAGCTAATAAGCTGATCTACACAAGAGAATTTCCATTTCCATTTCCTCGTCTTTCACCTTCATGGTCAACTGTCACGTTGAAAGTTGAAATTCCCACAAATCACACGCGGATTCCTTTTCACAGTAGAAAACAAAATGTTTTGCATTTCCTGATTCTTTTGAAAAATACTGTATACAATGCACAATATTCGTTCAGGATTTAGAAAGCTGCAGTCTATTATAAATAAATACTAAGTACTTGGGAAAGAAAAGTTAATCATGCATCATTTTTTATGACCTTCGGTTTTTTCAGGGGAAAAAGGAGTTACATCTAAATACGCATAAAGGAAATATGTAATTGAATGTTTGACCTAATAATTGAAGAGGGTATTTGGTGTGCAAATTGTACATTGTACATCGTAGATACTGTGCAAATTACGCATTCGCAAAGTATAAAATTCAGGGAAACTGCTACTGTGCACAATCATTGCTGATTGCACAAGTAATTTGTAATTTTGAACTACCACTAAATACTAAATACGATGTACTTTGTAGAACAAAACCAAGAGAAATAAACAGGTATACATTTTTTGTTTTTTCTTTCGACAAACAAATTACAAGCTCAATTTGTACACTGTATTTTGTGTTTTGCACTCGAGCTCGTATTCTCGGATTTATCTTGATTATGTACCATGTATAATGTATAGTGTACACGTATACAAAAGATAAAACATGCGGAGATTTCTCAGGAATTTGCATACAAAGTAATACATGCATACATTGAATTGTGTGCATTTAATAATGCACATATACTTTTACACACATAAAGATACAATGTACAATACTGCATATTGCATAATATAATACTCAAGTTACGTTTGAGCAAAGTAGAAAGCATTAAAAGTTTGTGGATCTGCTACTCAGAACTCAAAACTTACAACGTACTTTCCCTATTTTTTGTGTTCAATTTGTTTGTAAAATGCAAATATTGAAAATGGAAAACCGAGCATGCGAAAATTCATAACATTTCAAGAGCTGAGAGTCCAGAGATGCTTGTTCTTGTTCTCAGAAATATGGAAAATGGAAATGCACCAGCTTTCTTTAGTCCGTGGCAACCTTTCTCGTGTAGTATCTAGAATGTAGAATCTAGATGATTCCTTTCCGTATTTCTGTAGAATCTACTTCATGGGTAGAAATTAGAGAATTTGAGTCTTGAGTCAAGGCCCCCGCTTCCTCATTCCTAATTCAACATTCAACACTGGTAAGATGAAGGAAACGATACAGATTCAAGATGTGTTTTCTTAGGTATCCAGTTTATAATAATGTGTAATGTAGGATGCATAAAATAAAAAGTGATGGTTGAAATTTCTTAATTTATACTGATATTGGTGTAGGTCTTGTGTTTTGTGTCTTGTTGTTTTCTAGTTTCTAGTTTCTAGGTTTTAGGCTGTCGTATAAATGTAAATTATCTACACGTTTAGCATAATTGCAACTTGAATAATTATACAAAAGTTTTTACAATGAGTATTACAAAAGTATAGTAAAAGTCATTTTATATTCTTCAGCCGGAAAACTAATGCAAAACTATGAGTTGCACAAGTAAAGTAGAAAAAATAATGCGAAAGGTTGTGTATACTGCATAAATTGCACATTTTATGCATGAATTTTAAATATGTTGAAGGCAATATTAATAATTTGAGATGGGAAATTTCCTTGAGGCACTTGACATTTACATACCAAAGTACCCAAAAGGCCATAGTAGGCTCTATACACTGAAGCCGAATAAAATTAATCATGGAACATGGAACATTTTAGAATAAATGAAAGTCATCTTAATTAATTGAATATGTTAGATATGGAGGAAAGTGTTATTTTAAATTTTATATTCCAGATATTTTTATGCTCCCTTGAAAAAGAAAGCCAAAAAATGTTGGAATGAAATATGTTGTACAGGAAAAACTTAATGTCTTCACAGAGATGATAAAGAATATCTATAAAGGATGAAAAAGTGATGTTATGGGAGTCACTTGTGTCTTGTGTCACCTTTTAAGTGTAGGAAAGAAAAAGGAGAAAAGAGGAGACATTTTTTTTCCATTTTCCCTACATGATTGTACTTTGTACACTTAAGATTGATTTTATATGTATTCTCCATCGTGCTACAATATTTCCGCACACACCTCATTTTTCCACATTTGCGAACCAATAAAAAATGAATTCAAAAAGGTGCTAATGCATAAAAGCATCTGCATCTTGAAACTTGAATCTCGAATCTTGAATCTTCATCTTTTACTACAGATGACAGAAACATTTCCAATTGTCACACCATGTCATTATATTAGGACAGTCGTGAAAT
Source organism: Sminthurinus signatus (assembly GCA_019776565.1). Classification (NCBI taxonomy): domain Eukaryota; kingdom Metazoa; phylum Arthropoda; class Collembola; order Symphypleona; family Katiannidae; genus Sminthurinus; species Sminthurinus signatus. Next base: position 31,458 of record JABASP010000814.1, on the reverse strand, counting down.
TTTGACTAGTTCAAAGTCTAAAGTGTGACGTCGGAAGGTAAAATCATTGGAAAAAATGTATGCTTTGATACTTGATATTTGATATTTTACATACAATATTCAATGGTGATGGTACTCAAATCTTACTTTTTCTACTGTCTACAGTCTACAATCACTTAATTTTATTTTCCAGTTGGCCCACTCTTTCACTTTGTCATTTTTATTTTTCATTTTTCACCCTTGTCCTTGTCCGCCTCATCTTTGTACAAGGCACAAGCATTTAACTCACAGTGAAGAATATAGAATGTAGACTTTGCTACCTTTTTATGCTCTATTTGATTTAAGTTAGAACCTTGACAAAACACAACAGACAACAGACAATTGCACGGTGTACCATAAAAATGTATGTGTGTCATTTCTTCTTCTTCGATTCGATTCAAATTTTTCTACATGTACTATGTACAATGTACAATTTACATCATCCTCTTTCTTTTCTGATCAGATCTGAGAGTATAATACATTGTACATTGTACATTGTACATGTATATTTTGTACAATAAAAATAAAAATAGTAAACTATATATACACATTCATATGGAGGATTTGTTAAGCTAAACTCCTACTGTAGAAATGATATGCATATGAAATACATATCTTGTGGGGAAAATGTACATTTCTATAATATTTGTATCGAAGATCGCGGAGTATTGAGCATGGAGCATTGAGTATTCGGTATTCGTTAGTCGTATGGGAATGGGAAGTAGGTGAAATCCCTAGTGTCGGCTTTTCACGGACTTCTTTTTACCGTCTTCTGATCTCCGTCTCTGTGTGTAAGTGAATTCTTCCTTAGCATTATTTCCATGCTTATTTACGGTCTGTCGACTTTGTGTAAGGTCTAAGCTATCATACATACATACATGGAAAAGGATAGATACTATTAGATGCATATAGCCAGCACATTCATTCATTCTCTCCTTTTTCCTTGCTCTCAATTTCCAATATTCCACGCTAGAAAGTACATACATACATCAGGATTCAGGATTCAGGATGGAAAACTTTATACGGTTCCACATCTTCTTTGAACTGAGAACTGAGAACTGCCAATATCTGCAGTTCAGTGCAACGCTTAATACTTTTGGTAATGCCACGGTACATATACGAATATAGTGCATAGTGCATATGGCCCCATAATATTATGTACATAATAAAGGGACATAAAAATTCATGAGTGTAAACTTATTACATTGTTACTACTTCCAAGCCTCAAGTCTGTACACTGTACACTGTACAGTTTACACTGTGCATTTTGCATTGTACGTGAGAGATGTCGGAAGCCAGCAAAGCAAAGATGAGACAAATGTGCATTTGTTGCGCATCTCTTCTTTTTCTTCTTCTTCCTCTGCTTCTTCTATTCCTCTTTCTATCATTTTGAATCTCTTTGAATATCCAGTCGACAGTTGGCAACAGATCGTATCTCAAGTATTTTCATTTTGCGCTTGTCGGATTTTCTCATGTATAAAATTACTCCCAACTCGGAACTCGGGACAAGTCAGAGAGAGGTATTACAAAGATTGAGAGATTGGGAGAAAAAAAAACAAAATATCTACATGTTTTTACCTTACTTCAAAGTAAACATATATCTTTTGAGGACCATGTTTTGAAGGATTTTGAGAAAATAATGTTGTTTTCAATAAGTTTGAGTAGGCAATACCCCGTACAATGTACAATGTACACTGTATTATATGCAGACTAATTAAGTAATGACGCTGAACGCTGAAAGCGGATTCGAAATCTAAAATCTAAATTTATCTATGTATCATACAGCATAGGATATCGGCTACACTGAGGATTTATGCAATACTGTCATTCCCTGTTTTTTTACGAGTGCAATGAAAAACTTGTATTGAATTAGAGGTAGTAATCATAATAGTAATAGTAAACTGCACCCGGGATTTCCTACAGTTTCTAGTTTCTAGGTTCTCGTTTCTACAGGGTTTCTATGTAATAAGTAATGCTACGCCTTGTTGAAAAAAGTTCAAGTGTTTGTTTGCTAGTTTGCCTCCGTTTAGTTTCAAGTAGATCTAGTTAAAAGACTTCCTAAAGTCAGCATGTATTTGTTTATCGAATTTGTGCATAAGCATGATATGCACTATGAAAGAAAGCAGTACAAAAGTTGTTGAACTGTAGTTAGTAGATATTATATAGTATATAGTATAAACATAAGAGTTTTTGTGCACTATGTGCCTATATGTAAACCTGTCAAACAATAAAAGATTTGTTTTGACGTAAAATTGGAAAAGATGTGATATTTGTACATATTATATTGTAGATTGTAGTAGATACATGATACATTGAAACATTGATACATGCTTGATATTCCTCTTTTTTATTGGTACGGGGTGTAAATGTCCGTTCTTGTAGATATCTCATCCGCGTTCACATCTGTATCTGTTTATGTATCTACAATCCACAATCCACAATCCACTCCACATCCTTCCTGTATTGAAAAAGGATGCTGCTCCTTCTCCAGAGTTCCGAGTAGATAGTGGATAGATAGATCTACTCTGGGGAGCTTTCCTGTGTACTTTGTATTATATTGTACTGTATTGTATTGTATTGTATGTACAATGTACAATGCACAATGTACGAGATGAAGTACACAAACATGGGAAGAAGGGGAAAAAGAAAAGGAGAAAAAAAAGTTGTTTGGTCTGATCGATTTTGCAGACTTTTACCATGGTTACTTGCATTTAGCTCCATGCTCTATGAATGGAACTTTCACATTCACATTCACATTCGCATTCGCATTCTAGATTCAAGACTCTATACTCTAGCATTTAATACGACTATGCTACAAGACACGGCATGGCTTTCACTAGCATTATCGAGTTAGAGCTTGAGCTAAAGCTAGAGCTTGAGCTGGTCGGTCTATTTCCGATTTCCCATTTCCCTTGTCGTCTTACTTTGTTCGTCTTCTTCTATCTACATGTTTAGTACATATTATATCTTTTAGTTCTCAAGTCTTAGTTCTTGATTCTTGATTCTCGATTCTCCATCCTCGATCAAGTAAAAAGTACAATGTACCATTCATGCATCCCTGTGAAATGACGGCGAAGAATAAAACTAATACCATGAACTGTACAGTGTACAATGTACAATGATTATGTCTGACAATTGGTTACTTTTTAACCACCCGATTGTACATTGTACGTCCATGTACAATGTACAGTGCACTTGATGAAGAGTGCATATCGTTAAAGGACAAACAGTTATTTCGTTATCGTCATGAAAGTAAGTACTTGGTTTCCATATTTTTAAGAGACTTGAGACTTGAGGCTTGAGATTTAAAAGAGGAGAGCAGATATCTTCCACTTGACTAGAACAAACTATTTACTAAATGAAAATGAATAAAGCAAGTCAAAGTGCCCAATGCGATGATATACGAGTATCTTCAATCTACAGCAGTCAACAGTCAACTTCATCCTTCATCTATACATATGTGTGCAGTGTGCATGTGCCCTACATTTTATACTCTTTACTCTTTACCCACTTGATTCCAGATTCTTGAACCAGGAAATTTAATGGATTTCGTTTTATTTCGACCACCTCTTTACTCTTCATAGAAAACAGAAAACTCCTACATGAACATTACACGTTTTAAGGCCTACCGCGAACCTAATAATAATGACATTTTTATTAGAAAGGATAAAATAAATAAGCTCTATATACAATATAGTCTATTCTCTATTCTCTATTCACGTCAAATTCGGGGCGTCTGAATAAAAAAATTCTGAAAAAGATGAGGTTTTTAATGCAAAAGTTTGGGGAATGTCAAATGTGTAATTATTATTAAAAAATTATGTACACCCAAAACCCACAGCTAAAAGAGGTGTATAATGTATAATGTAACCTTTTTGATCCACGTGCCTGCGTGTGTGATAGTTTTTAGTTTGTAATAAAATTGAGAGTTAAAAAGATATTAAAAAGATACTTCTCAAAAATATGTGTATGTACACTGTACAATGTATATTGTACATAGCTTTTAATAAGCTCAGTAACATGAAATTATTGGAATTGAGAATTGACGTTCATTTTATAATTATTTTATAATTACAAGTTCACTTCCCTACAAATAAATAGTAGTACATAATAATCAAGGGGCATGACGCAGTTTTGTATACATGTAAAATATACTCATACTTACAACTTAAGTATTTACAATGGATTGGTACACGTGCAAATTTCTCATTTTCCACTTCTTTTCTCAGACCTAAATGACCTACTTACGAGATGTTCTCTTTTAATAACTGATATGATTTTAAGCTATTCAGGCAGTAAATTTGAAACTTTACAGTCTCTATTCAGTCTTCAGCATCAACTATTGGAAGTTGGAAATTGGAAAGGCTTTTAGAAATAAATATGGATCCTAACTACACGTAGCTATCCTATTATAAAATCCACGACTACAGACTACAGCCTCTACATTTTACATTTGCCGTTTTACATGTGCTTTCCGCTACAGTAACAAAATGCATTTGATTAGGACCAATTATGATTGAATGTGTAGGTAGACGGTAGAAAAGATTGGGAAAAGCACCAAGGGAGTTGAAAGACGTAAAAAGTAAAAAGGCAAAAGGCACAAGATGAAGCCCCGTACACCGTACACTTTACACTTTACTCACTTGGTATTCGACAAATTCCCTCTTACATGAAAAGTTGATTCCAATTATCTTCATATTAAAAACAGCTCTCATTTTTCTGTGCACCTTTTCCTCCTTTGCTGGTTCACTGTTGACTATTGACGGTTGGCTTTCACTATATTCTCTACCAGTATCTTCCAGTTCGCACATAACGTATATTTAATATTTACATACTTATATAATACCAACCTATATTTCTATTTACGACACACGCTCACTTTCATCAAAATCCTCAATTTTCTTTACATTTACGTTGTACAAGAAGGAAAATATGAAATGTAAATTCATAGTTGAATACACCATTTAATTGAACATTTGCAACTCAATGGAGGGGAAAACTATATTTAGTTTACAGTTTACAATTTTCAAGCTTTCACATGCAAATTTGTAAATGGAGAAAAAATTTGTGCGACAGGGTTAAAAGTACGAAGAGAAAGTACGAGAAGATTGTCTTGAAAAAATGGAGCCGTAGACTGATTTTCGACTGTCGACTGTCTACTATTGTAAAATGGACAGTGTACAGTTTACACTATAATTATGTACTTTGCACAATGTTTCAGTGAGGCGTGTGGAATGTGCACATGGTGGGTTGTGCAGCGTGCATTCTTGAAAATTCTTCAAAGGAAAGCCATTCATTAAGTACTTGATGAGATTAGACGATAATTCCTTTTAACATCTCGTTATCTCTCCTCCTGCTCTCTGCTTAAGATGAAGGACTTGATGAAGTGACGAAAATGAAATTTCCTCCACTCTCTCCCTCACTAACTCACTCACTCACTCACTCACTCATCAAGTCAAGAGGGAGGGGGAGAGAAAGGCTAAATTATTATCTACTTACATCAACTTTACTACCGAAAGTCTCTCACAAAAATCCTTGGTCGTAAATTCTGCTGATGAAAGACCATTGACTTTGATTTGGATTGGGATTCGTAATTTGGAATTCCGAATTTGAAAGATAAAAGAGTAAGGAGTAAAGAGTAAAGATTCTCCAATCCAAGGCTCTTTTACTTTCCCTTTCATTCTCATTCTCCTTCCCCATTTCTCTGCCCATTATAAATAATGATCAAGTCCTCAAAATTATCCACGCTGTCCCTGTCACGGTAATTGTGCGATAGAAAAAGAACTTTCTCCATCTTTTAAATCAAAAAGATGAGTGCCGCACAGGACAAAATCAACATGGCAAACGGAAATTATACTTTTATGGGGCACAGGGCATTATCGAGTCTTAGATTATAGATTACCCAATATATTACACAACTACCAACTACATTTATACTTGATTCTACATCAAGGATCAAGGATCAGGGGAAAATAAAGCTGTTGATTTTTTTTGTGTCACTGTCATTTTTGAGATTAAAAGGGAGACGAATATTGAACGGAACCCTGTTTTGGTCAGTAGTTGAAATTTGGATTCAAGGACCGAGAGAAAACAACAAAACAAGGAAGAGGAAAAGCAAAACCAGTGTGACAAATAAATAGATGTTCTTCTCCCTGGTCATCCGCTCTTCGTTACCGCCTGCTAGTTTACTCTTTTGTATTATCATCGTCGTTCGCTTGGTTTTTTTTTCAGTTCAGTTTAATGGTAACAGGGTTCTCACGCCAGGCGGGCGATCAAGTATCTTCGTTAAAATAATCGTTACTGCCCTGCTTTTCCCTGTTCTGTACTGGTTGTACAGTGTAAAACGTAAAATGTAGACTCCCCACTCCCCATGTTTTTGCTATACCTTTTGTCTTTTGTCTTGTTTCCCGTCGTTGTCTTTGTCTTTCCCTTTGTTTTTCTGTTTCCATGTTCGTTAAGGTTATGAGGACTGTGAGCTGTGAGTTGTAGATTGTAATTCGTTCAACATTGAACATGGTCGGAAAGTGTACAAGTTTTTGGAGGGTTTCTATATGTATGTATGGACAATGTACAATGTACAACAAGCGGATTTGATAAGAATCTCTACTTTCCCTTTTCTTTTTCTCATTTTCTCTTGTTTTTTGCTCTTTTTTTTGCTCCCGTTACCTCTCCGTCCTCGTTCTCGTCCTCATCTATTTGATAGTTGACGGCTGAACACTGAACGCTGAGCATGTAACACTTTGAAATTGGAATCGACAGACACAGACACGGACTCGCTCTCATTATATGTATACTGTACATTGTATATGTATACATGCTGTAAATGTATATGAGTATAATATTACATGTATGTGCATAGTATAGGTACATAATATACTTATACTTTGGTCTTTGCTCCCACCTCTTCTCTTTTTGTGATAAGAGCCGTTTGATTTATTAGTGGAAGTGGATTTGGATGTCGACACATATTTATTGAACTCGTACAGATAGATACATAGATATACCTAGAACCTAGGAAATCCTGCAAAGTTGAACATTGGACATGGAACACGTAACCTAATAATAAATGAACATGATACATAAAAAATGATATATACATATGTATAGCTGTCGAGTGTCGAAAGTAGAGTGTAGAGTGTAGAGGTTACTTGAAGAGGTTACACACATAACTCTTTGCCAAGAGATACTGAAATTTCATACGTTCGTGTTCATAACCTAACAATGCCGTGTGAACTTATCTTTATGCTTTATATATTATGAATTTATAAATATGTATAAAATGTACCTCAAGAGAAAGGAGCGGCGAGTGATGGCATCAAATAGAATTAAAGGTAGGCGACAGCCGAGAAAGTGACAGAAATCTCAAGCTCCTGTTTCTCCTGTTGAGAATTTAGAACGCAACATGAAGCATGAACATGAAACATGGAACAAGAAAAATTGGCCTTATGTATTACTTTTTCTAGGTAAAAATGTACTTTGTACTTTGTACATGTACAAAATTCTCACCCAAAAGCTTTCAACATGTAACTCAAACAACTGAGATTGAGGAGAGTAGAGAAAAGAGTAATAATCGAGTGGGAAACTCAGAGCGTGTCCTGACCACTGACCAAAACCCGAGAACTTTTGCCATACGACAAGTGACAACCTTAAATTCTCTCAAAATTCCAAAATTATAACTGCAACCTCTCTTTTGTTATTAACATGATACAGTGAAATGAGAATGCGCTACGAATAGTTGCTATAAGAAAAGGGCAGGAAGAAAGAAAGAAGAACAAGAACGATGAGTGTGAATTAAGGATTAAGGAGTGTGAGAAAACCACTTGTACTTTCCACAGCACAGGTTTATCCATAAAACACAAGGCTAATGGCCCGTTTTACATCCTCAATCCGCAATCCAAAATCCAAAATCCGCAATCCTCAATCTACTTATTTCTTCCATGATGGTTTGTCTAACCCTACAAAGTCTATATTCTATATTCTATAGTCTAAACTCTTTTTCTAGACACGATACATGAAACGGAGCAGCATAGCACCGCACAAAATTGCACAATGGAACAGAACAGAACACAAAACTACAGTGCAAGTAGAATGTAAAGAGTTGTAAAAGACTTTTCTCTTGTCGTGGTAATCTTGATCGGATTATCAGAACCAAAGTGGTTTTCTATTTCAACACTTCTTTCCATACATGTATAAATACATTCACACATATACACACATAACTATTGTACCAGTCTTTTAAATCCACTACCGGAACTAGAGTACAAAATACAGAATGCAGAGAATGAAACAGCATGTCATGGAAAATAAAGATCCATGGAAAATCTACTTGTCGTGGAGACAAGACAATGGGACATGGTGAAATTTAGAATTTAGCCTCCACCACCTTTTCCACACTTCACACGTGCAACCTGCACTTTGAAACAGTCACAAAATGAAACGATGGAATTGAAATTGTTTCCCATTCTCTCCGTCCTAATTCATCCAGTTGCTATTTTGGCATTTGCGAATGTCGTCCAATAATATGTGTATAGGTGTGTATTGTGTGGAGTTTTGTTGGGAGTTGAAAGAGCTTGTCACTGTACACTGTAATTTATAAAGGCGTCAATCCTCCGCCTGTACTCTGTACATTCACATTTAACGGACTGGCTGGTTGTCAAGTGGAAGGTGAATCAAGATCGTAAACCTGGAATCTAGAATAATTGATTTTGGATTTGTAATTTAGTTGGAGTGGGAGTTTTCGTCTGTGGGTTTTGTATGCACATGTATTTTCTCTTTGCCAAATTTTACTATTTACAATTTACAATTTCCAACTCTCGATCACCATTTGACATAACTAGTCAAGTGTACGAACACTCCAAACTCCAAACTCCAAACACAACAAATGTAAAGGAGCATTCATTTATTTCCATTTTTGTTCTTTTAATTACTATACTAGTATGATTTTAGATTTTATTGATGAGTTTTCGTTTTACTCTACAGAATAGCCTAATAAATCTAAAATCTCACAGTTGTACAATTTTAGTCATATCTTATTTCAGTCTCCCCTCCTCTCTGTTTAAGACTGAAACAAGTATTACAAGTAACAAGTATCAGAGGAAATCAGAGAACATTCAATCTCAAATCTCAAATGTTGGAACGTGCGTTTCTTGGTTTGGTTTTTTTAGTAGGATGAAAACAAGAATCCTTCACGTCTCACCCATTAAAAAGACATGTCTACAGTCTACATTCTGCACATGATTAGACTCGTTTACCCTTTTTCATGATAGAGATGTTGCTGTAGTATCTTTTTCTCCTTTTCTCTTGTGGTGCTTCCGTCTTAACTCTTGAGCAGACAACATTCCCTTTGTTTCAAATAGAGAATGAGACCGGGGTTTCCAGTGAATCCTTTGAATCAGGTGAATCCAGAAACTTTCCGAGTCCTTGGAATCAACCATCAGTAGAATATAATATTTATTTATGAAAGGATAGAAAGTAGAAAAAAAATATCTAAGGTTGACGCTGGAAAACGAAAGCACAGGAGACAAATCACAAGTTTTTTTTACTTCTCCAGGCTTTTTATTTTTTTCCTCCAAATTCCAGTTTTCCAGTTTTCCAGGTTCCAGGTTAAGGATTAATGATGGTCGATGGTCGTTATTCAGCGTGTTGTGTCTCATAAATGTGTATGTGTAGTGTGTAGTTATAATTTTTTTTTCATTTTGATCGGAGATTGGAGATTTGGAGATCGGAACAGGTGACACAATTGGTATTTATTGCGTGTACTCATATTGATTTTAGGTACCTTTTTTCCTACATTTTTTACTGAAACTGAATTACGGTAACTGTAAAAAGGGATGAAAAATCCTCCAACTATGGTCTATGGCCTTTCCTTCCACCATTTATCATCCACATAGTTACTGTTCTTGTCACATTAGACAAAAGTGCAGGGAAAAAAAGAACATGTTGTATTAGTATAATAATAATAACTATTACATGTTGTACCTTGTACATTTTATACATTCTACATTATACATGTTTCTGGAGTCGTGAGAGTTTCAAAGGTCCGTTTGATATCAACTCAAACTCAAATTGTAATTACCTTCCACGAGTGAGTCGTGAATTGGAGCCAACGGCAGTACATGCTACGCAGTACGTTTTACGGTTCACTGGTTCTGAATTCTGTACACGGTCGACATTCAACGGTAAATCCGAAATCCAAATGAAATGTGTTGATTTTTCCACTCACTTGGCAATTTGTAGCTTGTACAATGTACAATGTACAACCATAATCACAATCACAATCACCTGTCATCGGCATCGTCCTCTGTATTCTTTATTCTCTATTGGGTCAGTCATAATTGTACATTGTACAATGTACACGCGCATCATTCACCAAATTTCCACTTTCCCCTTTCGATTTCCCGTACATTTATTTAGAAAATGCAGGAAAGATTGGGACTTGAGAGACATTTCCGCATCTCTTAATGGATGACTGCACTTTATACTTCATACACTCAAAGACTTTTTTTCTTCTTTTTTTTTACTTTTGACAACTCTTGTACAAAGGCAAAGACTCAAGTGAAAGTAAAACAAATGGAAATTTAAGAGACCGTCAGTTAGTTTTGTCACTAATTTGAACTTATTTTCATATACTCTGCTTTGTTTTAGTTTCTTCAATGCAGTAAGCTTCCAATGTCCAATAATACAAAGTAAAAGTACATAATATGAACAAAGAAAAAGTGGGATGAAATCACTTGTGACTTGTGCTTGTGAGTTGTGAGTTGGGATAAAAAGCTACTGTGGTAAAATTATTGACTGCTTTTTATTGATGACCCTGTTCTCTGTTTTTTGGAAGTATGAAATGGTGAAAGTGGTGAAAGCTGAAAATGAAAACGAAAACGAAATACAAAATACAGATGCAGATACAGACTTTCATCATAAAATATGCTTTGACTGATGAAAAAGTTACATGAACCCAACACTTCGTCTCGTCTGTGCTGAGTGCTGAGGTTTTTTGATTTATTACTGCTTACTGATTTTTAATTACAAAAACTATAGGGAAAATGTTATTAGAAACTAGGCTTTGGAGATTTTTAGGTTAGATACAAGAGGAAAAAGATGTATGGTACTGTATTTTGTATAGCTTATAGTTTATTTTGTACTTGGGGTTAAATATTACTATTATTATTATTATTATTGTTGTTGTGGTTGTACAAGGTTTATGATTGATGACTCAAATCTCATATCTCTTTATTCTAAATCCGGAATAATCCACCCACTACAACATCTTTTCACAATGTTGAGCTGACGTCGTTTGGTTTGGCTTGGCTTGGCTTGACATGACATGACATCTTTGCGAGTGAACTGAGAGAGATGACTATACTTTACTTTGTAGATTGTGCTATATCGTGCAACATGCATATATTTATATCAACATTGCGTTTGGGAGATTTTGAATTCCAAATGAGAATTTTCAGAAAGGAAAGCTTAGGATATAAAACATGGAAAGGATAGGAACAAGAAAAAGGATGGGAAAAGAAGACGGAGAGTCTTAAAACCTGATGTGTAGAGTGTAGACTGACAGTACGAAGGAGAACAGCATCTTCTTTTCTGTTCGCTTTCACTCAAACATTTGGAATAAATTCGTCTGAGCCGCAGTGTGTACTAAACATTATACACTATACAGCGTAAGATATACATGAAATGGACTCGGATATAGAAACTCTAGGAACTTGGATCTAGATAGATTTGAATTTGAACAGATCAGTTTCATACGAAACTCCAACGCCAACTTTCTTTCAACCCTTCCCGAGCTCGTCTCAACTCTCAACAGTCAACATTAGTCTGTAGTCCGTAGTCTGTATTTTGAGAGACTCTGAATATTTTTTCAGCCGTTCGGAGTTTGGAATTCCAAATCTAAAACTTACTTACTCGAGCGATTCAAAATTCAAAGTAAAGGGATTCTCTGTTCTCTCTCTTTCCTTCTGAAGATCGCTCACACCAAGGCATAGACATCCGGTTGAATCTTGAGAGTCTACACTGTAAGAAAAAGTCATTGTTTTGGATGCTTTTTACGAGCATTGTGTGAGCATCCCATATAATATAACATGGGAGCAATGCTCATGAAATGCTCTCGGAATGACCTTTTTTCTCAGTGTAGAGTCTACCACATCAAATACCTTATACCAAGTACACATTTGTACGCGAATACATTTGAGATTGTAGGTATAGTTGTGTGAATTGTGAATGTTAACAGAAAACAATTTTTCTTCACTGTTCCAGTTCTTTGAAAAACCTCGGTGTTCGGTGCTCGGTGCTCGGTCTTTGGTCCTGGTTTTTGTGATTTGTGATGAGGGATTTGAACAAGCTTTGTGGTTCGGAATTCAGGATTCAGGATTTGTAGCTGTAGAAAATTTAGTTCACCATTTCCTACATTTGTATATCTTTCTTATTTTTTTCTCACTTCTCCTGTTTTTGGTTTGGTTCCGGTGTGTTCCGTTTCCATCACTTTGAATTTTGTCACCTCAAAAATAAATTTCTGGTTGGCTACTACAAATACCGTAGAATCTACAGCTACTCTATATTTGTCACCAGTTTCTCGATCTATTTTTCAGCATGTTTCTTCCGACTGCTGGTTGTTGGCTGTTGGCTGTTGGCAGGTCGCGTCAGCTTGTATAGATCGGATCATCCATCTCTCACAATTGAATCCACGATGTGTTTTCTCACCATCATTTCTATTCATCCGTTCACCTTGTACCTTGTACACGTATTTATATTAGCCATGCAATGTAGAATGTACAATGTACACGTAAAGTCTAGTTTCTTGTTTTTTCCCCGGAGCAGTAAAAATTTCCCTAAATTCCCCATTGAAGTATCTTACTAAAAATTCTAAAAATTGAAAGTTGGGTTGTGAATGAACAAATGGTGAAATAAATGCACAATCTGTAATTGTGTTAGATCAGTATGCGCACATTTGTTGTTTTTTTAGGTGGTGACAGTGACATATAAAGTACATTTTCAATGTACAATGCGCAATAAAACACAATCAATCTCCTTTTTATTCCTTTTGCTTTCCATTTCATTTTTTTCTTTGACGATTCTATTTTCGTATTCATACAGGCTATATAATCAGATATCTATATATTATATATGCATATGGACATTTCCATTTTTTATTTTCTATCCCAACTCTTATTCCATTTATTTCAATTTCATTTTGTGTTGAATTTGGATGGGAGATTGGAATATCTACCAAACGACAAACTACAATATGCCATGTACAATTTAGAGTGTACAATGTACAATGTACGTGCAACGTGAGTAAGTACAACAAACATACTTTTCTACCATTTTCCACACTTTCCTTTCCCCAGAAAATTTTCACAGTTCTTTCCCTCCATGTTTGTCTATCTGTTGTGCAAATACGAATACGAATACAAATACGAATATGAATATGAATGTGTAGTTTGTACACTTTTAAAACCATGGGATGGATCGCTTCAGTGTGTGGTTTGGGACTTTAACCCAACCCAATACTCAATACATTACACGTTGTAGGTTGTAGATTGTACAAAATATGGGAAGGCAGCGAATCGAAAAATTTCTTTGTATTCCCTCATCCTTCACTGAATCGGTCGCTAGTCCACAGTTTTGTTTGTCATTTGGAAATTAAAGTTAACCAAGGGAATAAAAGCCGAGGAGTTGAGTGTACTGTGTACAGTGTATTCAGTATTCAGAGTACAATAGTACAATAGACAGTGACAGGAACCAGCCAAAGTTATAAAGTTATATCTCTACACATTAACAAAACACCAAATACCAAATATCCAACGTATGCATTTTACTGCACACTGAAACTGGAGACTAGCAAATGAATTATCAAATCAACAAATGTAAATATGAAAACTTACTTGGTCCATTGTAAACTGTGAGCTGTATGGTGATGTGGAGAATCATCTAAATTTTGAAGGATCGATAATATTTACGTTCAACGTTCAACAAATTGACTCAAGTTTAACTATCTATAGGGAGTAGAGAGTAGAGAGCGTGTACAAAGTATAAAATACAAAGTTTATGAAAGGGAAAAGTGGAAAGTGGGAGAAGAATGAGGATAATGAATGTAAATTTAAGGGGCAATGGATGGAAAAATGAAGGTGAATAATATTTAGCAACATTTTCCTCTTTTGATTTTTGATTGTATCGTGCCTGTGGACTGTGGACTGTGGATTTTACACGGTACACTGTACAATGTAAAATTATCGATTTGATCGAGGAAATTGTTGACTGGCATCAGTTTGAGAGCACAATAGTGCCGAATCTCCATCTCCACAAAAGATGGAGATGAAGATGAAACCTTTCAAAAAACCCATTCTACTTACGTACGAGCCGATTCCATCTTCATTCCTCATTCTTCATCTTGTGGCACGTGTGTTAAATTTTAATTACCAAAAGGTAGATGGAATTGAAAAGGATGTAGGATGTATTTTGTTGTCAACTCCCGTATCTCGTCTTTCGGCCTCTCGTAATTTGTTACCTTCATTTTCCACTCGCTCTTAACTTGTGCTCACGTGTAAACAAGTAAATGTAGATCAACTGTAGTGAAGTGTTAGTAACGCAGACTATACACTATACACACTACACACTACACATTACGCATTATTTTGAATGAGGTGGAAAGCCAACAAATTGAATATTCAACATGTTAACAGGTTTAGAGAACTACAGGGTTTGTGTGCATGAAAATCCACATTACACAATTTGCAATTTACAATAGATTGTTTGAAATATTCCTAGAACAGGATCTCGTAAAGTCAAGCCAAACCAATGCTCAATCCTCAATCCTCATGACACACGACACGTGTTGTTTAAATAACTACCCTATTTTCAATATTGAATGTAGAATGTAGAATGTAGAGCACAGATATTTGAATCATTTCATATTTATTGTGCTATAAGTTACATCTTACATGATTATTATTATAATCATCCCATTTTATATGACCCGTGTAATTTGGTAGTGTAAATGAGTTTTGATATTATGTATCCATCATTAGCCATACTAAAGAGTGTAGAGTGTAGAGTTTTATGCTGAGGAAAACAGGGTACTGAACTTGAATTTTGTAACATGGAGTATAGACAAAACAAAGTATAATAGAAAATACTTAGAAAGCTTGAGGAGAAAGTTGTTAGTTTTTCTACTGGAAAAATCGAAAAATGTCCTGGTACTTTACTACTCTTTTTGTTTCGATTTTCGATTGATTTTAGCTATCTCTTTCCTCAATTCACTGTGTTCCACTTGAGGTATTTTATGGGAGGAGATGAGAAACTGAAAGTGGGAGTGTGTGAACGAAATTGGGAATTTACAAGTAAAAAGAGGAGAAAGAAAAGGAGATCTTTTATGTTAACGACCATTCTTTTCCTTGTTTATGGTGAGGAAGAATACGAGAATAAGAGAATAAGAGAGGAACAAGAAGTGGAATACTAAGGAAATTAAAGTAAATACACAAAGGAAAGGACAAAGACAAAACCAAAGGCAAAAACAAAGACAACGGCGAAAACGACAACTTGGTTCGTTTGGTGTGGTTTAAAAAGGGCGTAGATTTTATTTGCTAGATTCTAGATTCTAGATCCTAGATGCACTCAGCTCAACGTCCAACCAACAATAAACTTTGTACATGTGACAATAGACAACAGACAACAGACAAGAGAACATTGAATAGGTACATGTTTCCTCGTTATTCTATTTCAAGAAACAAAAGCCTTTCTCTTTTCTCCTTTCTCCGTTGATCATCAATCTTTTTTCTCCCATTTTCGATTCTCGAAATTTTGGTTAAAAGTGTAGTCAAAGTTTTTCGTATTCGGTATTCAGTACGTCCCATATTTTGCAGAGGTATGTACAATACACGCTATGTATCTGCATTCTTAATGCTAGATTCTTGATTCTTGATATTTGAGTGACTTTTACTTAAAGTTTAGATTCAAATTTAATAAAATTCAGAATCCACCAGATAGAAATTCTTCTACTTTTGCCCTTGGCGTTTCCAAGAATGAAATAGGACCAAAAACAACTCAGGTTTTGCGTTCAACCAAAATACAAAATACAAAACTTTCCTTTGATTTGTTTTCCCCTCAAATTTTCTTCATTCCATCGCAGTTCTTACATGTACAAAATGTACATTGTATGTAGAAGAAAAAGAATTTTTTAGGCTCAGAAAAATTAGCTATGCCTTCCCCAACATCATGTTGCAGAAAGGATAGAGATTTTGATGATATTTAAAGAATTTGCAAAAATAAAAATAACCCGTCTCTGTCATTCTTTTTTGAACTACAAAATTCCAAATTTTCATATTAATACGTGAACGTATCTTTATAATAAAACCTATACAAAATGTGGGTCAGAGACGACAAAAAAAGTATATTAAAATATTACGTACCAGTTTGGTCATTCATGATTCATGATTCTGACTCATGAGACTTTGAGTCTTTGTATCTTGGAATTAATGGGAATAGTAATGGTTCCTGCTTGTTGCATTAATGAGGAGACCTTTTACATTGTTTTTGTACAAGAATGACACATTTTTGATAGCATTTTTACAGCCTTCAAGTTGTATATTTTGAGTAAGTAATCATAATCAAAATCATAATGTATCATCTGAGCTGAAGGATTCAGAATGAATGTGATATGTGATTTTAAGAAAATTGGCAATTTATGGAGAAAATGAAATGAGAAATACAAATGCGTATTAGTTACATTTTATATTCTATGTCTTGATATTTTACGGCTAACCCAGGAAGAAAAGCCTCCAATCGCCATTCCTCATTCTTCATTCTTCATTCTTCATTCTCCATTCTTCTTCAAAGCAATAAACATTTGTATTATCTTGCCATAAGAATCATAATAATATTGTTGTGATTATTATCATTATTATTATGCTTACTATGTACTACTTTGATTACAGAGAGGACACATAAATTATCTAGATATTGTAATAGTGGAAACCACTGTGTACTTTTCCCTTATCCCACATCACATTTCCTATGTAGATTAAAGAGTGTGGCATGTCTCGTGGCTTTTATTGTAGATTTCGTACGTTGTACGTTCTAATCTCTTTTACAAGTACAGACATTTGGATGTAGATCAAGTACATAATAAAACATAAACACTAAACATTGAACATGAAACATGAAACATGACGCATTCTCGCTCCTTTTCTTTTTATAGCATTTTTACGCACCTATAGAAATAGAAAAGTGAGAGTGGGCCAAAAAGAGGAGAAAAGAAAGTGAACAATTGCAGATACTATTGTAATTTCATAAAGGACCCAGAACCAAAACCAAAACCAGAATCAAAAGCCAAAGCCAAAGCCATAGCCATAGCCAACAGCTGCCATTTGTTACTATTATTATTATCGATATTTCTCTTTTTCTCCTCCAGCTTTCTTTCTTTTTTTACACATTTTATATGCGTACATACTTCCTCTTTCTTGGCGTCTCCTCCCATTAAATGACATATTGGATATTAGGTATTAGGTATTACGTCATTGGGAAATACGGTTTTTGACATGCTACAGAAAAACCGATTATTATGGATACTTTTATACCATATAAATTTTACACAGTACACAGTACAATATGAAATATGAATATGATGTATGAGGTACGAAATACAAAATGAATACAAAGGAAGAATTTTCCTTAAGGAGAGCGAGCAAAAATTCTATAAAAAAAAGGAAAAGTGTGTCCAAATTTAAGAATATCATGGCTCAATGCCATTACATTACTTTTTACTTTTTACACAGATGAATAAAGAAAGTCATATCTCGTACTTTCTAGTTCGTAGTTCGTAGTTGTGCCATTTCCAATACAATGTAAAACTGTGCGTAGTGTGTAACGGCAGTAATAATTCTAGAAAAGCTCCATATTATACACGTTATATTGCCTCCTCTCCTTATCGAAACAAGTAAAAAAAACTACAATGACTAAACTAAACTATTACATTATTCTACGCACAATTGAAGAATATAAAATATACATATTACACATTCCATGTTCCATGCATTTCGATGATTTGAGAGAGAGATTGACTCAAGATTCTCGAGACTAGAGACTCGAGGCTCTAAAGAAAGGCAAAGAAATTCAAAGTGTGGTTTGCCTATACAAATACAATGTACAATATTCAATATGACACGTTATGCGTTATGCGTGTTACATTGTTACATAATACATAATATAAAACTACACATAGTAAGTCAAGTACTTACGCATATTATTTATGAGGTTACTTTGCATTTTTACTCAATATTCTATAAAAAAAACTACACACGACACTCGTTCACTCACTCACTTTCCCTTTTTCGCCCTCTCGCACTTTTACATAGAATTTACATGTACAATGTACATTGTACATCCAACATTCATGTGCCATTGTATAATTTCATTCGTCATGGAAATGAGAAAAATTCCGTATATTGGCATTGATCAATCTATAAAATAAATAGAACAGCCACGTGCACGGGCCATGTGTATACATATGTACAATTTACAGTATAAACTATACACAGATGCTTTTTTTCAAGTACCCAGATATTTTGTGTTTCCTATTTGATATTGTATTGAACGGTTCTATTTTGTATTGTACCTATTATACTATTGGCTGAATTGTTGTTATACATTGTTCCTCAGTCGTAAAAAAGTCCGGACTCCAGTCTCCAGTTTTTCTAGCTCCTCAATACTGAATACTGAAGACTGAAGACATAAGAAATACAAAACGAGGAGTAAAAAGAGCAGGAACAAACAGGAATGTGAATGAGTACAAACAAAGAACAAAAGTATTTGTATATCTGTGTTTTGTATCGTGTGTATATGCTGCGTATAGATGTAGCTGTACGCAAATAAGTATGTAGATACTGGAGACAAAGAGGAAAAGTGAAAGTAATGGAATAAATACAAAACAAAAATAAACTTTACAAACTTTTCCTGGAAGAACTAAAATCCCCATTCTTTTCAGCACTCTCCAGTTACATTTTATTGGTATGTACAATGTACATTGTACATCAACAACCTACAACCTACAGCTGCTCTCTAGACTCTGTACTCTAGACTTCATGCTTCAAAATAAGACGGAAGCCTAAATAAGAAGGCCAAGTAAATTCTCGAGTCGACAGCCTTCTATATTCAAAAGATTCTAGATTTTAGCTTCTAGATTCTATATTCTAGACCATGAATTGAAGCTTTTATTGTCTTTCGTTGAAATGACTCCATTGAAATCCAAAGTCCAATTCCAAGTCTTGTGACTTTAATAGGATAGGAATTCATCGTTTTTGGAAGTAGGAAGATGCATACATTCACCTCACATCTCACATCTCCCATCTCCCATCCCAAATCCGTACAATATGTTTCATGTATAAATACATAAAATTTTACACGTATTGTTTATTGTTGAACGACAGCTCAATCTATACACTCACTATACATTATGAATCCAACCCATTGCATCAAAGACAGTCATGTAAAGGATGCAGCGTACATAAAAACTAGAGGGAGAAATTTCACATTTCACATTTCACAGTTTCCAGTTTGTACACTTTATAGTGCTCAAAGACATTAAGGTTACAATTTTGAAACCAGGAAGAAAGGCTGAAAGAAGAAAGTATTCATGTTGTGCCTCCTCATTTCTCCTTGGTTGGTAAATAGTAAATAGTAAATATCAACTTGCATGTAAAATGTCCAATGTAAAAGATTCCACATCTTTGTACATCTTTGTACATTGTACATTTATGAGAGTTTTGAGACGCAGGGCAATCACAAAAGTGTAAAAGTAACACCGCAACCCAACTACAAGCTAAGACAAGAGAAAGGAGAAAGGGAAAGGGCGGAGGTTAAAGTCATTTTAATTTTGATTGTGATATGTCTCAGCATCCGTGCTCAACTCAACTCAAATGAACTCTGTGCGCAGTGCATTCTAAGATTCTAACTCTAAATTCTAAACTCTAAACTCTAACCTCTTCCTAGAATACATATCTCTACATTGTGTACTTTAGATTGAACCCCACCGACTTAATAGCCTCCACTTAATTTTGTTTTGGTATACTACTTTACACATTTACATTTCTGCATGGACGAGTTTCCGTCATCTTCCAAAATTCAGCAACCAGAAACATCATTGTCATCAGGTTGAAGTTGAAGCCGTGCATACTTATTTACTTATCTACAAAGTACAATGTACATTGTACAATGTACAAGAAGAAGCTGACTTTGAGACTTTAAAAGAGGCAGTATAAAACTGAGTCAGAAGATGCAAGAGAAAGTAAGAGTTGTTGGTAGTTGGTAGGCCTTGAGTTGAGTTGAGTAGAATTCAGAAACTTGTTTGAGTTTAGATGATGAGCATGATGATGGGAACTTGTTGTACAATAGAACTACATTCTATATTGTGTATAGGTGAGCAAGTTTTTAAGAGTCAAACTATGTATAATGTATAATGTGTAAAGCATACTGTTCTCTGTACTATTTTGTGGGGTCTGTTTTCTGTTTATTCCATTGGATTTCTGCCACGGCCTCTTTTCCTATTCTATTATACAATACAGTACATGAATTTTGAATGTTGGGTAAAAACATGTTGTATACATGTATAAATGATAGACAAAAAAGTACCTTTTCATCACAGGCTTTGCCTTGTACGAGTACTCAAGAACACCCAAGAAGCATAGTTTAAGAAATTCTCAAGACTCAATACTCAAAGTGGAAGAAATTGTGTATCTATATCTAAAATGTACTTTGGACTTGGAGTTTGGAGCTCTCTCTCTCTCTCTCTCTCTCTCTCTCTCTCTCTGTGTTTCAGTCCTCATTCCTCACCACTGCACATGAAAAGATACACAAAGTGAAAGTGAAGAGAGAAATGAGACCGAGAAATTCCCAGTTCTACGTTCTACATACAATACGCACAAACAAAAACATGAAATAAGTAGTGTACACACCACACACTTTTACACAATTCCTCTTTTAATGTCTCTTCAATGATAAAATGGGAAGTGTACACAAACAAACAGAGTGAAAAGTATTTGAAGAATACTTGTATAATAAATGCACGATGGAATACAGGGCAAAAGTAGGAATGTGAATGTGAGTGTACGATTAAGTTGTTTTATGCATTTAGAAAATCTTTATAAGTACAATGTACAATGTACACGCAAAAAATAGTGCGTATAGATATTACATATACAATAATACAATAATAGTAATAATAATAAGAATCGCAGCAGTGTAGTAGATTTTATATAGATTTGACACGCGTTTCTTGTCTTGTCTTTTTCCCTAGTTGTTTGTTTTCTACTTTCTACTACTTATGGACAGTGCCACTGTGTTAGAATCTATAGAGACAAAATGTGGATGACTGAATGACTAGTTGAAGATTCCGACAGCGCGTATAGAGTACAGAGTACAGAGTACAATGTACAATGTACACTGTACATTTCAGTGCGTATTTTCTCCGTATTTTCTCTGTACATTGTACACTGTATACTGTACAGTTTACAGAGTACACTGTATGTGGTACACTTTGTACTCTATACCTACTTTCTTTGGAGTTTCTTGCTCTCCTTCTTTCCATCGTCATCAATCAATTTCCTTAAGCCTCTCCGTCGACTCTCTCTTCAAAGATAAGTAAGAGAGGGAAAGACACCGCGGGTGACTTGATAGATTGTATAACCCCTTTCGAATGTATCTTTATTATTATTATTATCATTATTATTATTATTGCTCTTGTTACTATACTTGTTCTTACTGTAACCATTACATTTCATTATTCTCTCAAGTATTTGAGATCCCACTAGTACGTGTTCATGTTTATTGTATACTGTACACACGGAGCTAATATTCGTACAGAGACAACTAGTGTGCCTGCTGCCTGCTGGACTTTGTACTGATCTATTTCCCTAGATTTAAATTGTACATTGTACAAAATACTTGTGTTATTTGTCCCAATTCACATGCTCCATCTCTTTTGATTTATGTACTTTGAAATAGTCACAACAAATATTTAAACCCCCTTTGAACATTGCCAAACCACAACAAAACAAAACAAAATGTGTATACTTGAAAGATGCATAATACATAGTACATAAATATCACGCACCACATCAGAAATTTATGTGCCATTATATGACAATATTATGACAATCAAAAGAAAACAATAGGAGGAAACTGTGTAAAGCTCATGAACAATGCACAATCGTATCTAGAATCTATTTAAAATAAACTTTGTAAACTTTCTCTGCAGTGCAATTTTAACAATAATTTTACTTCCTTTGTCTTGCTCTTTCCTCTTTCCTCTTTTCCTATTGCAAGATGCAAGACAAGAGGCAGAATTTATTCTGTATTGTATTTTGAATCGTGCTTTGCAGATTGATATTATAGAAATCTTAATTTAACTTTGTAAGATGAGAGAAAACGAAATGTCTTTCTATTGGCTACTTGTAATTTTGGAGCACACAAATTTTGGAAGCAACAGCTTTGCTCTACAGCTAAAGAATATGCTAGTTTGTGTAGAGGTATAAACGCAAGCTTTCTATTTCAAACTACACAGCGACAAGTAGAAACTCAATCTTTACATTTTTGAACATTATATTTGTTCTAGCTGAACCAATTGCACCTTATATTTGAATTTGGAGGGAAAAGCACTTGGCTTTTCTAATCAGTATTCCTTCTGAACGGTTGAGATTGACCAATGAGCAATCTACAACCTCCCACAATTACGTTTCCATTCTGCTGAAGACTGAATGCATTTTGTTTCACATGTACGTAAAATGTAAATGAAGTAGTTATATCAGTCATTTTGGCAAGAGAATTAGTCGACCATAGTTAAGTATCTGGGGACAAATATTCAGGCTCCCTGTAATTGTGAAATGTGCATATCACACATTTGTAATCGCAGCGCGGGGCATAAGGAAGCTTTTTAAATAATGATCTAGTCAGTTGGATCATCCAAACGGAAATATTTAAGCTAAATGTGTGAGAGAGAAAATTTGTGTGTGTGTGTAAATACTTGTGCTACTATTTGTTATTTGTGAAGGGCAAAGTGTGTAACTGGAAATATTTCGAAATGCATACTCGAGACTGGAGTCTCATTACATTGAATGTGGAAAATTTAACAGCGTCCTTGCAAATGAAGCTAATCCGATTGGAACTCAGCACTCAGATTCAAGTGTACTCTTTCTAAAATACAGTATACAGAGTGGAAATTATACAGAGTGCAAAAATAATATAAATAAATAACTGGAGAGCATAAGGACGAATGCAGATTGTAGATCTATATTCTACATCATACTGATGATAATGATTACAGATAAACTCTGAAGAAGAAGCACTTCCTGGATAATTTTAGTAAATTCAGATATGATATGATTACCATCGTTACCATTATTATACACTGAAATACTCCACTCACAAATATGAGCGTTTTATGTACAATTCGAATTTGAATTCAAATTACTTTACAGTTCAGATTCCAATCCGGTTACTCTGCTCTAAGAGTTGTTTGGTATTTTACAAAACCTGACAATCTGCTTAATACAGATTAAAAATGCACATGTACAACGTAGAATGCACAAAACTAATGTAAAATAAATTATATTGCTATTAAATGATTATAATAAACTACGCTGTGGAGATTTGGCTCATTCTGTCAAGTACGCATGCATTCTCAGCTTAAAAATATCCAAAGCAAATAAAAAAACAGATAGCACATGTTCAATGTCCATACACAGTATTGTAAATATTTTAAACCCTACTCAAAACTACTCCAAGTTTCTCTTAGTATTTTTCTCTCGTTAAAGTTTATAGGAAAATACATTCCAAATTTGGTCCAATTTTTACTCGGAAAGAATTTTGAGCAATTCAAGAGCAGTGAAGTAAGTAATATTGTCTCAACTCTCAACTTGAGTTTTGATGTGAATTAAAAAAGCGCAAGAACAAGAGACGATTTTTTCTCCATTTCTAGGTACTGGAAATGGGAAAGCTTCGGGAATTTTAAAAACTTAGAATAAGTTATTAGATTCTGCATAAACCTAGCATAAATTTCCAATGCACACTACTTAATGGAGATTTGACTTCCGTTCCATTTATTATCAAGAGTTGTAAAATCAACTTCATAAAAATTAAATTTAGCGTTTTTAGCCTTTACTCGTTGGTACTCGAAAAGATGTGTATGTGTAAGATTTAAGATGTACTATGACCTACAAAAATGCTGGAGATAAAAGTCAAAGCGTCTGTATTACATGCTACATATTCTCCTTGGCATAGATAGATACTGGACGGACTTTAATTTTGCTCTTCTTTTCATGCTATTGGTTGCTCATGGCTACTGTAAAAGTTACAGAGTAACTTGTAACTTGTGTAACTACAGGAGTAGCGTTTTTAAAGTGAGCTAATACTGAAAAAAGTTTCTCGCCTCGAGTTTTTCTCTATGTATAAAGACTTGCTTTTCTGAACCCCCACATCAAAGTCAAGTATTCAACTACAAATGTACAAATGTCTTAGCTGGACGTCGGACTTTCTCTTCAAATACTAAAGAGAACAGGATTCCTGCAAGAAAAGACAAGACGAGAAAAATTAGAGCGAGGGAAGAAAAAGAAAGCGTGAATATGAATTTTCTCTAGCTAAATAAACCCACAGATTTTCTACACGTCTTTCTCTTTCTCTGTTATTCCGAAAAGATATGTATGCAATGCTCAATTCTCAATACTCATGAGCACATATTATGTACATATCTAAAATCTGCAATTTGGCTACATTCATGTGAGAACGGGAAACATCTGGTTCCCATCTGATTTTATGCATCTTTCTCCACAACTGCCCATAAAAGTACACTTAGCACGACCGCTGTGCTTGTACAATGTACATATGTTTAATTATGAATTATCTTACTCTCAAACCACCAGCCACCAGCCAAGCAGCCAAGCAGCCAATTCCAGCCCGATTCCTTTTAATGTTCAAGTTGAGAGACCCAAATTCGGAATTCTGAATCCCCATCATCAAATTCCTATAAATCAAGTGCATCTTCGCATTCCACCTGTCCCAAAATTGTCTTAAGATAGCAAAGAAAAGGAAATTAATGTTTTCTACATCGTTTTTGGACTCGTCCACAATTTCCTGCCTCCAGCCTGTAGCTACAAAAGAATAATTTGAGTCCAAAGTACTGCTCCATAGCAGTAGATTCAAATTCACACAGTGCATTTCCATGTTGAATGTAAAGTTTAATGCAAACCTACATCTAACATCTAACATGTGCTATCTGCTATTTATTCTCCGCAAGATACATGAGGTGTATTTGCATGTTACAAATTACATGTTATGAGAATCAACAGCTTCGATTCCTACAGTAAGTTCAATGCACTTGCTCCTTCTTTCCTGGAAAATTCTATGAAAGCTACCGCATTTTGTTTATCCCCATTTCTGTTTTTCATTTTAATAAGCTGGCAACTGGAAACTGGGAACATTTCATTAATCATTAATCAGTATCAGTAAAGCGTCAAAAGTTCCCTCATGATCAATTGTCATTAATCAGTAATCAGATTTAGCCAGGGATCTGAAATCTGATTATAAAATATGAAGTCTTCAGTATGCAGAATCGAATTATAATCGAATTTGAATTTGAATTAGCGATTAGTGTAAAACTTGACATAAACTTTTCTGTGACGTTTTTCTGCCATTTATTAGATTAATCATCCTCAGATGTTTAACGTTTAATCCAGATTGAGTCGGTTACCTATTTAAAGTAGGTTCAATGAATATAAAATACACTATTCGATGTGTTATCGGTGGCAAGAGAAATTGAATAACTAATTTTTGAAGCATTTTTGAGCTTGTGAATTTTATAGTTTGTAATTAATATTGTTTCAAATTTACTGTCAGGAACAGAAACAGAAAGTAGAACACCTGAACGAAAAATTGACAGCCGACAGTTGGTAGTTGAGTTTTTGACTTTGACTTTGATTTTAATTTTGATTTTGGTTTTCCACCTAATTTTACAAGTTTTGAGCTTTGAGACATGCAGAAAAGTTACAAATAATCTTTTTTACGGCACTGAGATTGGAAAATGGGAACGGGAAAAGAACAAGATGTGGGAAAGAAAGAAAGAGGAAGTGAGGCTGATTTTTAATTTGGGATATTGAAGTTTGAGTTTCATTTTCATTTTGATTCTCCACTGTTCCAGTGTTTCCAGTTTTCAAGTTTCCAGCGTTGGTAGTTGGTATACTTGGTTACTTGGATAAAGATAAAAGGGATCGTGTCAGTGATCAGTGTAGGAGAAAGTGAGAGAAGGGGAAAAAGTTTCCTTTGTGAATTAAGGGAATGAATGTGAGTTTGTGGGTGTGATGTGTGATTATTTGGTTGGTTGTGTGTGGGTGGGTGTGGATTGTGGATCTTTCTCTTTTTTCTCTTTATGCATCCTTCCGGAACCCCGAATGCACAGAGAAAAGTATTGTGGATGAATGTAATTCGGCTGTGTCTGTGTACAATGTACATTGTACATTGTACAATCTACATGTGTACATATAGCTTTTCCCGTTCATGTGGTTTGTATAATATGTAATATGCGCCCGAAGAAAAGTCTCGTTAGGAAAAGGGCTTTTTATCTTGTTTCCAGCACACACAATGTACAATGTACAGTCTACAGTGCAGTGCCTTATCTATCTAGTTCTACTTTTAGCTCTAGTTCTACTTCCATTTGTAGGTTCAGTTCCAGTTCCAGCTATCTTCAACTCATAGTAATATATATATATATATATCTGAACTAGATTCCACATTCTAGTTTCTAGTTTCTGGATGTATTTGTGCATTCACCCTTCCACGAATAAGTGCGTGATAGACACACACATACATAATGAGATATCTATACATAATATACTGTAATACTGTATACATAGATTTATTTACATTCCATTTTCAAAGTTTTCCTTTTCACCTATTCCATTCTAAAGGAAAAAACTTTTATTAACCCAGCACAGGATAAAGTAGACTGTAGACAAGGAGAGGCGGAAAATTGTAAAGCAAGTATTGCAATTTAGTCTAGAGACTAGAGAGAGTGTGCAAAAAATTTACATATGTTGCACTTCGCTGTGGAGGAATCATCATCTAATTCATGGAACCTTCAGATTTCAGAGTTGAGACCTATCTCTAGTATTCTAGTATACTAGCATCAACTTGATATGATATTCTATGGTATTTCTGTTCTAAATTTCAAATTCCCGTCGTCAACTAGAAACTAGAATCTAGAATCTAGAAACTAGACAAATTCTTCTTTTCAAATTCAAGGTTTGGATTTGGATTTGAATTTGGATTTAGATGTGGATTTTGTGGATATGAGTATCCAATATGCATAGAGCTTTTTCATACAACGGAATCTGACTTATTCTCCTTAGGACTCCCTCTGTTTAAATTGAAAAGAAGGGAGAGAGAAGACAGAAGAAGAATTTCCTTTCAAAGAATTGAAACTTTATTCAAAATCCAGAATCCGAAATCCAGAACCTAGAATCCAGACGTTTGGGACTAGAAAGTT
This sequence comes from Sminthurinus signatus, assembly GCA_019776565.1. Lineage (NCBI taxonomy): Eukaryota > Metazoa > Arthropoda > Collembola > Symphypleona > Katiannidae > Sminthurinus > Sminthurinus signatus. The sequence goes on along the minus strand of JABASP010000814.1, from coordinate 3,914 downwards.
TTTTCTGGGTTAGTCGAATTTGAAACTCAACACTCAGAACTTTACCACTGTTGCTTCAATTTCAAGTCCAAAGTATAAAATGTGAATTCTTACAAGTTGTGTGTGCATTTGTTTTTGTATATTTCTAGTCAACATTCTCAACATCCATCATTCCTACTTCATACTTGATACTTGATACAACTTGTTATTATTGTAGTTGTTGTAGCTGTGCATGACATACATGTATGTGAATAGTAAATAGTTGTTGTTTTGTTGAAGCTGGAAAATGGAGAAGGAAGGAAATAATATAGAGATAATATAATATTATATGGGTTTAAACCGAGATTTACCAACGGCTTTAGTTCCTATTATTATTCAAGTGGAAAGATTCAAAGATTCGAGTCAAAATGAGCATAATAGGGCAATGGGCAATGACAATAACAACAACAAGAGCAATAATAATAGTATGTATCAACGACAACAGCAGATGTTGGTCTTTTGGCTCTCCTGACTCTTGACTCTCGATTTTTGGCTCTTGGCTCGTACAAAAATTTTATGCATGCACAAACAAAACAAAACCCAAGAAAACAAAAAGAAAGGCAAGGAAAAAAATCCTACAGTTCAGTTGAGGGTCCTAGTTTCGAGAAATGGACATTAGTATTCAGCGAGGATCCAGACGTAGAAAATAAACGACGGAAATGTGGAGTTTTGAGGAATGTTTTGGTACTTTCCTCTAAATTCCGTATTTGGTATTATTCCGTAGTAGTATCCGGGAGCAAAAATGGAAAGAAGAGAGAAAGAAAGGAACGCAAAAAGAGAACATTAAATGAAAGAAAATATAAATGAAAAGACACATCTACATAAAATGATAAAATAAAATAAAAACAAACCAAGGGCAAGTAGAATAAAATTGTGGATTATGGATTTCTATGTTTTATCTGCCTTTCTTTTTGATTTTTTCCTATCAGCAAACAACTATGAGCATTTATTTCCATATGGTAGAAAGTAGAAAACATAATGTTACCACATATAAGACGTATCCATAATCCGTAATACTTAATCCGTAGACATTTTACATTGATCTGTTATCCTTATCCTTCTCTGTATAATATACAATGTGCAATGTACATAGTGTGGGATGGAGGATAAGTGTTCCATGTGCCATGTGCCGTGATACTGATATCAGAATCGGAGGTTGAAGGATAGCGGATGAATTGATAGAGAAGGAGTTAGTTTAATATTTTCCTCTTTCATTTCATCTCTCTCTCTCTCTCTCTCTCTTTATCATCTCGCGTTTCGTCATCACCCTTATCTTGTAGTATCAAATTCGTAAAAAGATAATCCAAACTCACACAGCTTCATGTATGTTTCTTGCTCATGTAACGTAAATAGTTTACTTCTGCACATATGCATTGTGTGTGTAGTGTGTAGTTTGTATTTCTGTATTTCCCATAGAGAGAACAAGGATATAATTTTCTCCATGTACAATGTACATTGTACATTGTACAAACTACATAAACTCTATACTTTACTTTTCTCTCAAGTATCCATCTGATCTCTCTCTAGTTCTTTTCATGATCATGTATCATGCATCTGTAACTGCATGTAAATTGTACATTGTACAGTGTACATTTTGTACAACCTATAATCAACATGCTAGACTTGACACAATCTTTAGAAAAAATATGGAACAGAGTGGAGAAAATGTGGAATTTGAAGAGTATTTGGATTTCTTGGGCATGTTTACACACACTCACCACTCACGCTCACTCACTCACTCCGTTCATGTCTTTTCTCTTTCCTTTTTTCTCTTTAAGCTTCTTAGAATTTTCCGTTCTCAATATTCTTCTTTCTCCTTCTTCGTTCATTGTTCATACAATGTGATGGTGAATGGTGAATTCCCTTCATGTTACTTAATATTATTACTATTATTATTACTGTACACGTTGTACTGGTGTATTAAAGTACAAGCACAAGTCTCTCTGTGTGAGTTTCCCCTTAAACTTAATAAGAAAGTCCAAGGTCCAAATTTCCTTTTCAAATTATCAGTGGTGTGGAAAAAATTTGTTTGAAAATTGAAAATACATGTGAAAAATGAAAACAATTCCCTCAGTCCCTGTTCTCCATTTCCTTTGTATTCCGTATTGAATATTGAATCGTTTCAATTGTCAATATTTGGATTTTGGACTTCAATGGGTACTATAGTAACAGCTTTATTATGTACCTGCCAATACTAATGGGAAAGTTTAAATGACATAGCTGAAATAACAAAGAGAAAGTAGAATGACAGTTGAGGATGGTTTGACGAATTGACAGTGCCCGTTGCCTGTGCTTGAAAATACATAGGTAAACTTACAAATGGGAAATGGTTAAAAACGCAGAAGAATGAATTTGCAGAAGCTATATTATTAAATTCCCCTTTACTTCTTTTAAATGAAATATGAAATATGATGATGATTTTGGACAAAGAAAAACTGTCAAGCAGAAATGAAGAAAAACATACAGAGCAAATACAGATACGAGTATTCCTTTATTAAAAAGTTATTCATGAAGTAGAATGTAGAAATGTTCTGTTCTATGAAACAAGAACTTCGTGATATACACAAAGCATTTATTATTGAAAATTAAATGAACGGACCGTTATTTATTCTCATGTCCAATTCAATGTCCACACTTGCATTTTTTACCATAGTATTTCTGTCAACTTTTAGCACGGCAATTGAAATGTTGGAAATAATAAAGTGCATTTGATGCTTTTATTACGCATTTCATTTAGAAAAGTATTTGACAGACATATTGAAAAATAGGCATACTTCATACTCTTTCATTTCAAACTCTGAATTCCTAATTTTTCTCCTGTGAAATTTTTCCATCAAATGTAGAGTATGTAAATTGAGTGGAAAATAAATTAAAATTAGAACAATAGCCATAGAGAAATATATAGAGAACGTTTTAGATTTTTAATGGATCTTCTACATGTAGGGAAAATGCGTTTTACAACTTTGATGACAGATTCATTGGAAAAATTATGTGGTAACTACCTTCATTTCTTATTAAGCAGTATTAACAATATCAGTTATCACTTGCCGACAGACTCAAATGAATTGAGGATTGAGGATTACAAAGGAAAAAGTGGTCATAAATGATTCTATTAAGCTGCCTTTAATTTTTAAACATATGAGATCGAGAGATCATAGGTTTTACAGTACAAAGCGTACCCAAAAAGTATCTAGTCATCTAGTATCTACGAAGAGACTTTACAATTTATGAACTTTACTCTGTATGTGTGTGTGTGGTTTTTGGCAGGTTTGCCAATTTTCAATGCAAACTGCGATTTCATGCGTTTACACTTTATGCAAGTTGTGTACATACTTTATACGGCACCACGCAGTATATTTTCCACTGTACCCCCACCAATACCAACAACACTACCAATGTCAGTGCCACTGCCTCTCATAATTTTTATGGCCATCTAGATTAATTTTATAGTGGGGCTCAACTAATTAGCACTAATAATTTGCTGTGGAATGGGAGAATCAAAGTGTCGTCCTGACTTTTAATGAGATGGTTGAGAGTTGAGAGAAACATGAACTTGAGCCTGAGAGAGAGAATATTCTATTTTCTAACCCTGATTTTATCCTAGGATGAAATCAAATTCAAATTCAAACACGTTGTACACTATAGCCCACAATACTGCTATACTGAGCTACTCGACACTCGACAGTCGACAGTACGCGGTGCGCAGAGCACATATAATCTCATTTGGTTCAATTTTAGAAGCATTTCGTATTTGGTATTGAACAAATCATCATTCTGGATTCTAGATTCTACATGTTGAATTCTTGATTTTGGTTATTTAATACTCTTGTGGCGTACAAATGTAAAATTTACATCAGGAAATTTCATCCTCCTTTCAAATAAATTTCACCTCTGTA
>JABASP010000813.1:0-39981 GCA_019776565.1 Sminthurinus signatus | reverse complement strand
CTGTGTGTGGGAAAACAGATTATATTATTGTTAGAGATGACCATGGAGAATATAAACGTGCCAAGGTATATATAATATAATATATAATATAATATTATATATTATTAATATATAATATAATAATAGTCATTTATAATTTTAATGCTAGTTTGTAGTAATTTAAAATGTAATATTACGTGTACATACCTTGTAATGTGTATATATTGTAATATGTACACATATAACATATACTGTACATACATATTATAAATTATAATATATATAATATATTAATTAAATTCATAGAATATATTATATTATTTAGACCAAAAAACTTGGTATACCTCAACTTAGTAAAGATGAATTCCTTAACTTGTTAAGAAATCCGCCTAAACCCAAAAATAATGATGATTATAAAAAATCAAAAAGTAAATCAAATCATGTACGTCATGCGCCATTCGGATTGCTTGAGTGTATGATCCATGAGATACTCTACTGATGAATGATAAAGTCTTTACGATTTAAATGCTTTGAAACCTGTGATAAATTGACTGTGATAAATGATATATTTTTGTTGTTTTAATATAGGAACTATTGGCTTCAATAAAACGGTCAAATGAATTCAATCAAGATAAGACTATTGGAGCTATTTCTATAAGAACTACGCTAACTCTTTTAAATGTGGAAGTTAGCAATGGTGTCGGAAGCAGTGGGGAAGAAGTAGCTGTGTTTGATGAGATGGGATTACTATGGCCACAGGAACGTCTCTGGGATGAATTAACACAGGATTTTGATGAACAATATTCATTAGAATTAGCATTACAAGAGCGTGAGAACAGACTAGCAGTGACACTTTTAGAGGTATGTCAAGTTTTTATATTGAAAAATGATTTATTATTATCATGTATAAAAGTTGATCCTCATAATACTCACAGTTATCGTGTATGTGTGTGATCTTTTTATTCTGGTCATAGCTAATGTTAAAGACGTAGACTGACGTGAATGAAATGAAAATATCACCCACATGTTTTAACTTTTGTTATTCTTACTTATAAGTATTATTATTGTTATTTAATGCGAAACATAATTTACATATTATGGTATAGAAACGAAAGAGATCTAGCCAATCAGTAACTAGAATAGCAAAGTATAACTATTTTTTTTAGATAGGCAACAATACATGTTTAAACACAGTGTCATTCACGAAGAGTACATTAGACAACATCCTTATGCGTACAACGTACATGCTTCATATATATATACGTATTCTATTTTGATCCATCTTTATGTATAATTTATAGATATTACGTTATAGTAGGGACACTTGTTTTTTTGTGTGTGTAGTAGTACCAAAGGATGCTGTACTTTTTTTAGGCACGTCGTTCATAACTTACGATTTACGATTAGCTACATTATATTTATTTGTATCTAAGATGGCTGCGAGATGCCACAAAAAAAAAGTGTGAGGATGGAAGACATTATGGTCATCCTGTGAACAGTTGAGATGTTAGTGGGAAGAATAATGATGGTTAACTCCGCCTCAAGCAGGGAATTTATCATACCGAAGGTACACTACTCGAGAAAAGTTAAATGCCACTGGAGCAAAACCACTTCTAGAGAGTATTCAATCTTTTCTTTTTGACTGTAAAAGGGGAAAAGAATAGAACAACAATCGTGCTATACATAAGTATGTTTTACTATAATATTATATATTATATGCAACTATAAAGTACTGAACCCTTTGTACATACTTTTATTATTATAATGATTTTATTACATACATAGGAACTTTTTATTTTTAACCTATAGCATTACTTCTTTTTCTTTCTACTACGAATAATAATTAATAATAATAAAGAGTGATATTTTGAGTTTAGGAGTTTATGGCAATAAAATACATGGAAAAAATGTAAATGAAACAAAGTTTTTGACACAGCTCAATGACAAGTTCTGATTTCATATTTTTCAACCCAAAATTACTGACATTCCGCTTGTTTATACTGTAGAAATTGGGACTTTCTTACATAATATATTATATGTATGTAAGTATTTTATATTCAGGATTAATCAATGTATTTCCTTCATTGTATTATGTAGCTGGAAAATCAGGACCGATACCAGGGATATTCTGATGACGAAAACATGATGGCAATTCCACCGATGCAATTACATAGTAAGTAACTTTTTTTTTGTAGTTTTTTGCTTTGCTTTTCTAACTTTTAATGGATCATAATTGAGTGTTGACAAGAAAATGCTTAGGTGTGTATACGACCTGTCAATCAAACTCAGAGCATTAACCAAAAATGAACTGAATTCTTGTTCTAGGTCTAATCCAATAAATTATAATAATTATTATTGAAGACGAGAGAGAAAAAAAAACTATCAAAAAAATTTCTTTCTCTCTTTAATAAAAATTATTATATTAATGCACTGTAAAAACATTGTGTGTATTGGAGTAGTTTGTATGACATGACATTATGAAAGAAAGACAGGTCAATTAAATGTGTAGATGTTAAGGTATAAGTATAATGAAAAGGGAAAGGTCTTGATCTCAATATATGATATCATGGCGGGCATGAAAGCTTCTCCATTCCAAAGTTTTTTGTTTCTCCTTCCTATCTCTTTCTCTCTGTTCCTTTCCATTATCTTACATTTACTGCTAAAAAAAAATGTGACGGCAAACAAAAACGGCATTAAAAGAACGGCTCCTATAATAATTAATCCATAGTTGTATGAAATTCAAATTCTTGTGCACAAGTTTCCTTTTTAATGTGTGAACTACATTTCATATGTATAAAACTGTAACTCTTTACAGGCACGCACTAGGTACTAGATATACGATATATTATACATACACATCGCATCTAAAAACTTCCATAATATACCATATATACAATGCAACTTGTTACAAAGTCTCTTAACTCTTAACTATTACACAAACAGATATGTGTTTATAACAATAAGGACCTCAAATTAACAGTGCAAAATAGAATTTTTGTCATTTGTGTAACAATAAACCTTAGTAAATGGAACAATATATGTATGGAGTGTAGTGGTTGTGTACTTGAGACTTTTGGACAGGACTGTAGTACATTATCGGGATACGGGATATACACAGCATTGGTAGTGAAGCACTTGAGATTTTTTTTTCCCCTCAGTTTTTGAACTTAACGCTTCCGATCTTGTCTTGATAAGTGTTTCTCTCTCTCTCTCTCTTCTGTCTCTCATTTTGAAGGGAAAAAAAGACAGGTATGTTTAGGCAAAAAAGTGAACAGCGAAAAAATGTTTTAGAAGAGAAACGGAGAACATTTCATCGTCATCATCATCTCTTCTTCTTTCCCTCTTCCGCCTTCTGACGTATAGTTCAAGTTTTTGAAGTGGCAATAGACAAGATTTGTATTTTTTTTGTGAGCGTTGACTTGTTGACTTTGACTTCTCGGCACATAATATATATTTTTGAACTCTACCACTGTCAAATGTTACCTAAACTTAAACATTTCACTTACCATTTACCGAATAATCTGATGTTCTCGAGTGTGAAATTGACGTTTGAAAGCAGAACAAGATGTAATAGATTCTAAGAATTTTTTGAAATTGAAAAAAAAAAAAATCAAAGCCTAAACATGAGTAAAGTATCTAGATATAGTGATGCTCTAGGTTCCAAGTTCAGTTCTTATATGGTGATCCTAGTCTCACAGTAATTATGTCCCATTTCTGAGGCGTTGTCTTTCTTCATCTCTTTTCCTTCTTCTTTATATTTTATCTTCATCTTTCGAAAAGGTGAAGTATCTATTTTGTCCTGGTACATCAGTCAATATGTTACAGTTGAAACTGTGGGAAGCGTTCACCTATACTATACGTTTGTAACAATGGGCCGAGTCAACTTTGATTGTTTCTTTTTTATATCCATTGATGGTCCAGCTAAGGTTTTGACATTGTAACTTTGTCATATATAACTTTATAATATGTACGTGTTTGATCTGTAGAGATACATTACAATGATGGACTAGTCTGTAGTATTGAATTATACATGTTATGAAACTAGAGATGAGTAGTCTACGAGAACTAGAAGATTAGAAAAAACAATATATTTTGTGTACGCTTCTTAGTGCGTCATAATTAATCACAAATTACATGTGGTGAAACTGTATATTTAAAGAATAAATAAAAAACATTTTATTTGTACTATATGATATACTGTAGGATCCATGGTATGGTTTGCTGTACCTATTTGAATTCAGTGTGCAGTTAAATCTAAAAAAAAAAACGATATCACTGTAAAATTAAAATTATAAGGCAACGCAAAACATAACACCGTACAAAGTGTACAAGTAAAGCTAATGTTCTAACTGTATGAGTTTCAGGTCAGATGAAGAAGTTTGTGTATATAAAAATAGATGGGACAATGACTTCTTAAGATGATTTAAAAATGTCCTAAAAAGTAACTTGAACATGGAATAAACGAGATCCTACGCTTAATTTTCTTATTTTGTTTGAATTTTTCATACCGTAATAAATATGCTGTTTAGTTAATATAAAATCTACAGGTTGTTTAGTCGTTGTGGGTGGAATAGATTGTATACCGTGCATGTTGTAGGGATTAGACATGGATTTTGAATATAGAAACGAATAATATATTAACAGTTTAGGACTTTGAAACTATCATTTTTTTTCCTGCTATAAAGTTGATCATTTTGCTTATTTATTTTTCAAAGTAATAAGCTAAAACTAAAATTTTAAGCTTGATGAAAAGAAATATCTACTATAATATTTATATATTTATGTATATACTATCAAAAGTAGTTTTACTTGGATTGACATCATATCAAATGTATATACTTAAGTATGTAATGTAACAGTCTAACAGTATGTTATAATTGTTAATAACATTTCCAAGACTTTCTTATTCCTTAGGTTTTGTAAGTTGTAATTGTTGAACATTCATATCGGCGAGGAAAGGTCTTCCGTGAACAATATGAGAAAGCGCTGTATCTATTGGATTAGTTCAGGCAAACTCTGCGTGTTGCGAGCAAAATTTTGACAGCATGCATCATTTGTCATTTATCCTCAGTTTTCATTTTTCGTTTAAACTCACACCCACTTTATCATTTACCTGTATGCCTTGTTCAAATGCTACATACATACAAAGTTCACCAAAAGATTTTCATATACGATAGATGATTCCATATTTTATCTTATGACACTTCACTTGCATAGTGTAGTTTACATAGTTGTTTTTGATTTCGATATTCAGCAGTCAAAATTTGAAAAATGGTTTTTAATATTTTTCAAACAATAATATTTCAATGGTTATCCTCGTGTACTCGTTAGCTCAGAGTTTTTCTAATGCTTTTACAGCTTACAGTCATATCTTAAGTATATATGTATGATACACGGCGTATCAAAAGTTTTTTTTTTTAAAGTTAAACTTTTCCAGTGTAGTGTAAAACAATTCAGCATATGGGTGTATATACACATTTCATAAAATTGTTTTGTTATTCATTATTATTTGTAAGTCCAAAAATATGATATTATTAGGCAATTTTAATAATTATTTGGTTTTAAATAGTTGTGCACATAAAATTGTGAAACTGTTAAATTTCTATTCTAAAATTGTCCACATTCACTGTACGATAACTTTGGTTGTATCGAATATCGAATGTATAAAATATAAAACACATGGGGTGGTTTAATATAAAATGGTGTGTACACATTTTGTAAATATTCCAGGCGCCTTACCTAATGTATACAGTGTACAGGATGTAAATGTGAATGTAAGAGTAAGAAGCATATACTTGTGGTTTATACTTTTAAGTATTTAACTTTGCTTTATACTGACTAAGTTTTGGTTTTGTTCTCAACCCGAGATCTTTTAGTCCCTTTGCTTTTGAACCAGTTTATCGGCATTTCTTTTGATTATTGTCATTTCATTATTACCTTCCTGTTATGATTAATGATCTCACGTCACAAGCAGCAAAGTCTGACATACATTTGAATCTAATATTTTCTCGCCTATGTACATGTGTTTCAATGCAGGCAGAATGAACTATTTACCTTATCACTGACTATAATATGGCAAAACCATAATGCGTTCACCAATCCAAAATTGTTGCTTTTCCTTCATTTGACTTGTTTAGAATATACAAACGTCTATGGAATGCGTATACATATACATACGTGCCTTCTGAATTGCAGGTACTAAATTATATGAGAAGAACCCTTGCATTTGAAAACGTATAGACTATAGACATTTTACATTTGGAAGGGAGATCGTTTCATTCTATTAGAATAGGTTTCTTCCATACTGAAACTTAAACTATATATACATACTACGCACATGTATGGTACACGTATGTACCTAACCTAAACAAAAACATTCATGTACAATGTAAATATATATATATACATTACATTCATTTAGGCATGTTGTAAGATTTAAGATCTTATAATTTTTGTTGATACTTTTATGACTGCTGATATGTGATATGTATTATACTTTGTTGTAATGTACAATGTACAATCTCTTAAAAACATAATGTGGATAGGTCAAATGCATGAGCTTAATATGTTGTGGTCAAGGTATACCTATATGTACACATTATATTATACAGAATATAGAAATGTGTAGGTGCTACTACAATTTGAAACTACAAACTTGTGATATGTCACATGTGTTATATGAATAGAAATGAATAGGACATTTGAGTTAAAAATAATTTAAAAGTTTAGGTAAATTTCAAATAGAGGTAAAATAATATTATCCCTGGGATAAATTTTTATTACATTATTCATTTTTTTTATTTAGCTTTTGACTTACTTGTAAGATACGGACAAAGAAAGATATTTTGAGACAACGTGTATAAGTGTATAATATAGTAAGCATACCCAGATGTTTTAAAATGTTATCATGGGACTGTGGTGTGTGTATACGTGGGTTTTTGTTCTTTAGACTCCCTGTTTTTTAGCTGGGTTATATGGTTGGATGGTATGTTGGTTACGTCTTCTTCGGTTCGTTGTTAAAATTTCAAATTTTCAATCCATGGGTAATGTGTATAAGATAGATGCGTGTCTGTAACTGGGAACTGTGAAAACCTCCTGGCTTTATATTCTATACTCTAACATGATGCGTACTTACTTACTTACATGTATACATGAGAATACTGAGCATCGTCCGGCACCCATCCGAGACATGACTTTGCATTCTTCATCTTCGTCTGTATTCTAGCATAAAGTTAGTTACAGAGCAAGAGTTTTACAGTCAGTTTTTTTTTCTACATGTACTCTATGTTGAGTGTACAATGTACATTTCATCCCTTGCTATCAACTATGAAACCTTGCTTGAATTGACTTTAGTTTTGTTTCGATTGTGTGTGTGTGTAGAAGGCACTTGAATAATATTCAATTTCAAAAGCAGCGTTACATGCTACACGTCTATATACGTAGTATTATGCATTATTTATGGACGACGAGAATGCTTAAACAAGAAAAGAGTTTAATTTTTTTACGTTGTCCATGCCAAATCCATTCAACTATGTATGCATCCGTATTGACTTTGATAAATATTATATTATTATATACATGTAATATGTATGTATGTTTTAGTTTATAAATCTAAAATTCAAATTGACACTGTATATATTGTAGATTATACACAGTCAATACCATTATTTATTTTATTCAAATACTCAAGTATTAAGTATACACACACACACTTTGTGTATTTGAAACCCTTGTGTGTATTTGTTACGCGTCCTCAGAATTTGTACAGCGTGTTTTTTTTACTTTAGCAATGGTAGTCTTTTCTGTAGTATAGAACAGACTATTAATTTTATTGTAGACAGTCAGTAAAGAATATCACTACCAACAACTGTGTGATAGGGTACATTTGGTGTGATTTCAGTGACAGTTTTGATCATTCACTGTACACTGTACACTGTGCACCATCTTATAGAACTTGTTAATTTATGGTATTTTTATTCAAAACTCCCATTTGGCAACCCTGAGTTGGATTAACTTGAAATAGCTTGTGATTTGATTGCCTGTGGTTGATAAACTAAATATGTACCATGTATGAACTCAAAGTACTATAGGTAACCCGGGCTTTGGGTTTCTATCTTTTTTTTACCCTAGACTGGGCTGCAATGCGATATTATTTCATTTTGTAGTTAGATACAATATGTGATATGTCACTCGAATGATTTTGACTCTATGTCGATTCATAAAATTTTATCCAAATTTTAGGTCCATACCGTATTTTCTTTCAGAATTATCATGCTTTCTGATGTGAGTAACTAAAATTCGGTTCATGTTGACATTCATTTTTGACTCTTTTGACGATTTGTTTTTTATTTTTATCTAAGCCTAATGCAGGATAGACAAATAAAAAGAAACAACCCATATTATAGTAAAATCTTGAACGGGGTAACCTGATAGTGTACATCATGTGTTTGATTTTTTTGTAAACACTTGATACACATACATGTGTGTATGATAACAAATGTACAAGGCGTATAAAGATATTGAAATAGTTAAGGTGTCTCATCATGACATTTAATTTTGTAGTGTATGTCTATTTGAAGACGTTATAAATGTAACTTCATTCATTCATGAAACGGAGTCCGCTTAATGAGTAATAAGTTGGGACTTGGATATTTTATTTACCTCTTCCATCTCCATACTTTTGTTATATCATGGTATCTATCCTATCTACTATTGTGGAAAAAATGTACTTTTGTAGTACATGTGTGTGTAAATACTACAGAGTTGTTTCAAGATGTGCGAAGTGCCATGTCATAATGATGTGTGCATATGTGTGTATAGTATTTTACAGATATTTTAAACTAAGGCTCACCAAGCACATTTCTGTACAACGGATACATGTATAAAGTATACATAATATGTACAATGTACAGAGTACAGAGCCACTGGACATACACAGACATATGAGTTGTATTTGGTTTACAACTTACAACAAGTTCAACTCATGATAAAAGGTCTGTCTTTGCATACTCAGCATGAGAAAGCTGACACAACCGACAATAAACTAGCAACGTAACGACAATGACTTTAACTTTATCCCCTATTTTCTTCCTCATGTTGTGAAGAATTTTTAGATGATCCATTAACGTTGTCGTAGTCTACACTCACTCTAGTACGAAGACGCAAATATATATAATTTGCTAGTTTTGAACTTTGCAATTTATCCCATGTGTGTATTTTAACTTGTAATTTTCTCGTAGTTTTGTATAAACAGCAAATAATTGTGTAATTTGAATGCATTATTTCATATTTTGCATAAATCATGGTATTTTTTTTGTAGATAATATTTAATATAATTTGTTTGTTTTACATTAAAAGTGGTTATAGCTATTATAATAAATGTTGAGAAAAGTCACAAAATTCTATCAATTTGAAACAAAGATTTTTCTGTTGTTTCAACCATAAAATGTTAATGATATGCATAAAGTCTAAAATGGGTAGTTGTAAAATTCAAATTGTATTAATTTGATAGGGTTGACGATTTGGCAAATTTCATGTATACATTTTGTATTTTGCTACTATTAAATTTCTCAAGTTTCAACAGAAATGATATTTGAAATATGTTTTTAACTGTACCCAGTAGGTATTAAATTTTTGCCCGATGCATTCAAAATAATAATGTATACTTTCGGTGTAAGACGTCATTTATATTTTTTATACACACGCAAAATGCTGTTGTTTTTAGTCATGTGTTTAAGTTGTTGACGGGTAGTACGATTTTTTATCTTAATGAGATATAAATGTTTTAAAAAAACATGACATTTAAATTTATAGGATTTCACACACTTTGCAAAATTTTTATGTTTATGGAACCGTGAATAGTTATTACCAAGTATCTTTTAAATCCAACTGTTTTCAGTGTTGTTTACACACATGGTGAATTTTGTTTGTCATGTATATTAGGATTCCTGTTAGAAATTGCAAAGATTTTACTATAATATTATGTTTTTATGATGATGATGATGTAGGTTTGATCTGATATTTAAATTTGTAAATTCATACTGATTTGCACTTTAACTCACATTGCTACATACATCTGTACAGCTGAACATGTAGTAAATTGTGAATAATACGCACAATTTGCTGTAATAATGGTCATTGACTAGAAGATGTTGTCCTTACAAGAGTTGTAAAAAGAAATAAATAATGATTTTCTCTTTCTTTCTATAAGAAGATATTCCATCCAATGCTAAACCTTGCAAGTTGTCATGACTCACTATTAAGAAGACCTTGCCGACGGCCGAGCATGATGATGACAACACTTTTTCGGAACTAAATTTCATTCCTGAAACAAGTGCATCGTCGTCGTCGTCATTTGCCTTTTGTTAAACATAGAAGCTTCATCATCGTGATGCAATTTTAGCTGTTGATGCTTGAGTTTAACTTACATTTCAAGTCTTGTTTCTACATTTGTTTGTTAGAGTTACAATACGGAAAAAGAAAAAGAGAAAGAGAAATCGTATTAATGCAGTTTTATGAATGAACTCACTTACACTACAAAATTTACACATATTATAAACATGAAAAGGTTTTAAAGGTGTAAAAGGTTTTAAACTAAAAAGTACATCATTTTAGATCCATGTTAACACAGTTTTATTTTTCTTCCTCTTTCACCCTGTGTACATATATATACATGGGTCTTTTGCCTTATGCCATTGAAAATATTAAGGAATTGACAAGAGTTGAAATATTAGGACATGAATCTTTTCTTTCTTTCCTTTGCTATACTACCTCTTGACTATTGGACATTCCGTTTGTCTAGTATTTACATTTGAACTTGTCAAATGTCAAGTTGTACAAATAATAATATTCTGTCAGTGGAAGAAAAATAAAACAGAAGAAGGAAAAGGACAGCTTTTTGATGTGAGGACTGCTGATGGTGATACAAAGACAAATTTCACAGAGATATCAATATTGTTGTTGCAGTGAGTATAATATATAATATGTTCATGTTTCATGTACATTTTCATAAAAGATGAAATGATGGATTTGATACTTATGAATAATAATTCAAATGTGTACTTGTTTGGTACAACTAAACACAATAGCAACGACTATACGTGATAAACATGACAGCTAATACGATGTCCGTAATGAATTTTAAGTACTAACAACTTTTTTTTCAATTAGCGATACATAATATATACTACACTATTCACTACAACAGTACCGAATGAAATAAAAGATTTAAACAGACTTGGCTAATGCTTAATATTTTTTTAAACGAAGGTGATATGTATTATGGATGCCTGTCTTATACATCTTACATACACCTTCATTGTAAACCTATGCATTCAATTAACTATGGTCACAGTACACAAAGACAGTTTAACCATTAGTGATATTGTATAGATAATAGATAGAGTCTACAATATTTTATAGTATGTATAATGTATATATTCCTTCAATGCATTTCAATACCCTTCGTACGTGAATGGAATATAAATGTCTTTGATATTTGATTGAAACAAGTGTTCTCCGAAAGAACAACTTTTATACCACTTGCCACGCATAGTTTAAAATTCAAACTTTACCATAATATTATGAGTTCGTATTATTATGTATGATGCCTTCCCTGTTCAGTTCCTACACCTTCAATCCTCAGTTTTGACTCATTTTGAACAATGTGTTTTTGGAGACGTGTGTGTATGCGTGGATTTTGGATGGATGAAAGTAGTCCTTGTCACTTTGTCAACAGGAATGTCTTTTTGTACAGTCAAGTGAGACAGACTGTGTGTTGTGGTTGTTGGTTGGTGAGATTGAATTGCTGTAGAGAATACAGACATGTAAACACTAAACACACAAACAAGAGTTATGCAAGGACAATGTGGATGTACTGTAGTTGACTACCTCCATTTTGTTTCTGTCCTCCCCTACATTTCTCAAAGTCCTCATCTTCTTTTTTGACGACAATCACAATAATATCATACATTAATTTTCAATGAAAGGAAATGAACAATATATCTGTCCATCTTTTTTATTCTTTCCACTTACACACGAAAAAGGAAGAGATTTGGTTTTTCTATAGAGAAGGAGGAAAGGCAATAGATGATATATAATAAATATATAGATTCCTGATGTGTGAATATGATGTGTACATAGATTTAGTGATTTCAAGTACGGTACACTATAAAGATTTCCATAGGACGGAATATTCAATTTGTGTATTTAGGAAAGTAGAAGCAGGTAGCTTACTTATTGAACTTGACTGGACTCATCTTGACTTGGCTGATTTTAGAAAGGAAGAAAAAAAAAGAAGAGACAACTGTTTTGTTGTATAGTGTATGGTGTATTGTCAAAATTCAAAAGCAAAAGTGTAGTACGCATTCTATGTATTCTAAATTCTATGAGATACATAATAAAGTTGACTGTTGAAGGCATAATAATTTTGCTAATGTAATAGTATTGTCAGCATTGGTATAATTTCGGTATACCTACAGAATATTTTTGGCTGCTATAACTATTGTGAGCACTTGAGTTTATATGAATCCCTAAAATTGGTGGTAGATAAATATATACTTTTTTTATGTAAAAGGAATAAAGAAGAAACATTAGTTTCCTTTATAATATTACCAAGATAGAGATTCAATATATATATTATTATTTTAAGTACTGACATATGACCTTTGGAATGGAACAAACATGTGCTGATGTACATGATGGTTTCTAAATGTAAAGCTTTATTTGTATTTTGTATCTTAGCTAAAAGGTAAGAAAAGTGTGTAAATGTAAATAAATGTTTAATTTTCTTTCCTTGTGAACACACACTCACACACATGTGTGGACGCGTACTTGTACCTTCTCACTCTTTAGTCCTCATCCCTCTCTTTTGCTCTCATGTGTGCAGCTCCATTTTATCTGTTTCGTCTTACTCTTATCTCTCCTTAAAATTTATAGTAAAATGGGTAATTTTTGGAGTAACTATGGGCTTCCAAATGTATGTTGTATGTACAACATATGTTTTTAGTCCTCTTGTTTAGCTCAGCGAGCTCACAAAGTTGAAATGAGTAAGTGTCTATATTACCCCTTTGCTCTGTACATGTACATTGTATACGTACGCTGAATAAACTATAAACTATGACTATGCGGTGAATATTATATGGGATTTTGAAAAGTCAAATGGTTTGTATGGTAAAGGGGTAGTGTACATTGTACATAGATGGATTATACATGTGTCGTATATCATTTTTAATATATAGTTAATATAGAAGAATTCTGAGGAAGAGATCTTGAGCTGAGAATTTTGAGAAAGAAGAAAAAGAATAAGAAAAGGATCCTCTTGAGAGTGATTGCTAAGTAAAAGTCTGAATGTACGAAACATTGGAATTTTCTCGTATGTAGGACTATCCTGAACTCTGAAGAAGAGAAGGATTAAAGAAACACCAAGTATACTTATACGATTAGAGATTGGAGGGTATAGGAATAATTCGATTTCAATAGGATTTTGTTTTCCAAGGCACGCCTCACAATTCCCATCACAAGTGCCCCAGAGTTTGAAATTAATGTCACTTTCCGTTATTTTATGTTACATAATTCCACCGTGGTTCGGATAGTAGCAGTATTAAATGTGGGATCGGGTGGATATTTTAAAACTACATTTTAATCCAAAAGGAAACTTGTAGAGCACATGAAATTTTGAAAATACTTTGTGTTGTACTGAATCATACTTTATAAGTATACTTATAAAGTTACTAAAAAAGTTTGAATCGTATAATATGTGTACATTTATAGGTCGTTGCTTTTTATGCCTTGCATTTTGAGCATTATGTTAAAAGAATTGTGTGCTTCGAAAGGATTAAAAAGGGTTTGGAAAAAAAAAACTAAATTCACAAGAGGATTCAAACATGGAGAGATGGTTTGAAAATTATGGATGTTATGAAAATTCACGGAGCTTTTGTAGTTGATTGGAGCACACAATGTAATAATGCATACATGTGCATAGTACATTATGTATGTGTTGTGGTGTACCTAGATATGTATATATAGTATATATGTATGTACTGATAAACGGGTACAGAGAAAAGTAGAATCGAATAATATGATGGATGCATGGAGTTGGAAGGTTGTGAGTGTGAATAGATGAGTGAAAACTGTTTGGTCATCTCTCTGGCATTGTTGGTAGTAAGACTGAAAACAATGAGTATAGAGATTGGTTCCCCATGGTGTATAGTTTTTTATGGCGGCTATACGATATTATCTGTGGAAATCATTTTTTTTATCTCATGCGCTTCACTTCATCCCATCCGTCCTGGGTTATTGTCAGACATGGAAAGTAATCAGAGGATCATCTATGCATTTATAGTCTCTTTTCCGTACACTCCGTCTGATAGTATCATAACCAAAACATGGGTCAACTGACAGGACAGGATTGTACATTGTTCATGAGATTATCTAGTATGTGTTCTCTGTAGTATGTAAAATATACTTCAAAAGGTGGATATTGATGGATTGAATTAATGAATGTAAAATACAATAAAGGGTTTTTACATGTTATTTATGGTCAGTGTAAATTGTACATGCATCATTAAAATTAAACTTTACAATTTTTAATGATAATTTGAATGGAAATGCACTGTTTTTTAAAATTATCATCTTATTTTTTTAATATGAAAGAGTTCGAAGCCCGTGCCTACGTTGATTCACTTTCTGTACTAAGTAGAACAATGTATAATATATTTAGTATTTTGAAAGTATTAGATGTGCAGGTCATACTTGAATATAACAACATAATATTCTTTTTTGTTCTTTGCAGCACACTCTGATGATGATGATAATGGCACTGCATTCGGGTATGATAATACAGCTACACCATCATCAAGCTCTTCAGTTTCTGGGCACATGGATTCCGCCTGGGATGCAAATGATAATACAGCTACACCATCATCAAGCTCTTCAGTTTCTGGACACATGGATTCCGCCTGGGATGCAAATGAAGATAGTGCTGCTCTGGATTCAATTATTGGTAAATTTTAAGTTTTGATTGCTTTAAAATCTATTGAAATTTTTAAAATCTATAGTCCTGCTAAATTTCTTATGGCTTTAAGCTTCTATGGTGCATACATTATTGAATAGTAAATCATACATAATATATTACAAATAACGTTTGATCGTAATATATAATCAAAAGTAAGACATAATATATTATATCTTTGAGTTTAAACTTTCATAAGGAAAAAAAAGACAGTTGAATTCTACTCTCTTAAACATAAGGATCATCAATCTTCTTTATAAGTATCATTAGCGAATTAAAATATAAGGACGGATAACCTTTTAAAGAGTTGCAAATATGAACAGATGACACGTACTCAAAATGGGAATGTGATAAAGATTTCTGGTATTCTTAAATCTCTCAGTATGGTATCAAAGAGAGTAAAGTACTTCACCTGTATGTTGTGTGAAATTTTCCAGTATTTATGAAACTTCAACTGTCTAAATATTACATTATATATTCATAGCCATTCTTGTTTCTCTCTCAAATGTTGCCCAATTATAGTCAAAGTCACAGGTAGGCAAATGAATCACAACACACTGCTTGCCTAAATATTAAGGACTGAGAATTTAGTCCTTTACCTGTGTGTCTATTTTGTTGGAGTATGTATCTTACTTTTTGTTCATACCGAAATCGGTAAGATGACCCGGTTTTTGTGTCCACAGAATTTTGGAATATGGAGAAATGCACGATGAAGATTTGATTGTGCATAATATACATCATATACTTTATAATTTTCAAATCAATTATACACTTGAAAACTTTACCAGTTATAAAATGACATATTAGCTTCTTACCATGGGTCGTGTTATTCAGCAATATAGGTAGAATTATGTATCTATAGTTAGTCATTTTGTTCATTTCTTTATGGCTTGTTGTGTTGGAACTATTAGGTATGTCTTTTTACTTGTTACTTCTGAGATACAAGAATACATTATAAGGAAAGGAAATATAAAGTAGACAGATACTCATAAGAATACACATAATAGCTAAAGAGACACAAGCACAACTAGATAGATAGTTAGATAGATACACCAACAGAGATGGAAAGAGTGTATATCTAGGGAGAGGGAAAGAAAGGCCTTGGCGATTTTAGAATACGAAGAAGAATGACGAAGCGAATTTTAAACGAACTAGACTCACTTCACACGACTCAGCTTGAGTTCTATGCCGACGGCAAACTATTATGGGAGAAGCCAAGAAGCCAATCAAAAAATTCCCCATTAAGAATTGGTCTAATTCATATGTGGATATTATGTTATTATGTGGCCGGCCGCAGATGGATTCCCTCAACTTTTTATTTTTCTCTACACCTGTATACATGTATGATATCATATTCTCTGCATGGCACACACATTCATGGGAAACATACCGAAGAAAATTATGAGAAAACTACATTTTTGTTTTCCATTTTCTTAAAAAAAATATATAGGCGGTCACCTTATTATTGAGGTTCATTCATATCATAGTACAGTAATAAAGTTGAAACAGGGTAATCTCGAAAGAAGAATCGAGTAGGAGGGATTTCAATCAAAACAATAGGATTACATACAACATGCATGATGATTTTAATCTAAATGAAATTTTTTTCCGACCAGTATTATGTCAACTGAACTAAAAGTTACAATACTGATGTTTTGGAATATGACATAAGACAGTTTTTGTAGAAAGTAAATATACAAGAGTTGGAAACACGCTACATTTGAAAATTATTCATTTTTAACTTTTCTCTCCCTCTCTCTCACTCTATACTTTCATCAAAGCAAGTGCTGTACTCATGAATCATTTTGGAGTAGTTTTACCCCAGATATTAATATGTCAGTTCAATTTATTGTAGCTTTTTATATGAATCATACAGAATAGAGCTCAAGTCGAGTATAATATAAAATATAATATGCAATGAACTTTATGTACAAATGTGTATGATAATATAGAGATATTCTAGCATTTTATCATGTTGACTAATTTTAGGAAATAAATTCAAAATGAAAGATTACAATACATGTGTGTGTGTATATATAGTATATGGGTCTTACGGGAGCTTGAATCTTTACATGATAAATGATAGACAGGGGAAGTACGGCTTTCTTTGTAAAATATTAATAGTAGAGTGTATAGTGTATATACAGGAATATGGAGAGAAGAGTAAGATTATACACGACTCTGTCAAAGTTGCCTTTTGCCGGGTTTTCAACACCTGTTGCCTCTCACATTAAACATCCCTCTCTCCCTGTCTGCTTCCTCTCCTTTTCTTTTTGTGTATCAAATGCTTACATTTCAAGATCAAGTTTCTAGAGCGCGATAAAGTTGTTTTTGTTGTGATGATTAGATTAAAATCTTTCTTTAAATATTATATTGATCATTTTTACTAGTATAGAAATGACGACAGATTTCGTTTTTTTAAAGAAAAAACAACAAAACTAAATCATTTTCAGACAGGATTTATATGTTTTTTAATAGAAAAAAATTACAAATACTTCATACTTTTTTATTAGTACTATAAATTTGATTTCAAAAATGTCACCTCTTTTCCGTGAATTAAATTAAAACCTTCTAAACACATAAATAAAGTCTAATAATAATAATTATTATTAATCATTAACATGAAATTAGTTTAAACGTACAATATACAACAAGATGCGAAATTTGAAACTGACTTTAAAATTTTTATATGTAATATGTAATGAATGTCTTCATTTCAAAAATAGTTAACATAATGATAGTACTTTATCATGCATTATACTATAATGCATAATGCATAATGTATGATATAGCTAGAGTAGATATCCAAAAAAGGATGGATGGTGTTGTATGTGTACTGGTGGTTTGAAAAGTTATCAAGAGAATGTTCGAGGTGCAAACAAAGAGAGACGGAGAGAGAGAGAAACATGATCAAGGTGGATTTGATATATTACATTTTATATTATATGTAATATGTAATTCGTATAGCCAAGTTTTACCGAGCATTGAACAACAAAGACGAGAGAGGATAGACGGTAATAATTCTTATCAGACGTAAGAGAACACCCTCCGGTGGTGTTCAAAGTTGCCATTGGTTGCATAAGTTTACCAACCCTCCGCGTAACCCTCCATTGTCATTCATTCATTGGAGAGAGCCATGAATGATGTACATTATGTTATATGGGGTTGGAAACCAGCAATGTAAAAGTATATGGATGGATTATGTATAATGTATAATGTAGAATGCTGTAAAGGTAAAGCAGCAGCAACAACAGCAGAGAGCTTGACTTTCATCCACACATACATCTTGCTTGCTTGTATTAATCAGCTCTGTACTTGTACTTGGCCACCATTTATTTATTCCATCAGCATTGTAACTTTATAGCAATCGGTATATACACACCAGTAATGTAATGTATAGTACTTTTAAAACTTTCAAGTTTGTTGTGCATGTTCTCGAAGAGAAGGAGGAAAAGACATTGAAAGACACATTTTACAAGCATCAGTCATATATTGTTGTTAGTAGTAGTGACATCAAGCACCAAAAAGCTTTTATTCTGAAACAATATCTCATTTAAAGCTTAAAGGCTTAAATTCAAGTTTTGAAATACTATAACAATTACGGAGTTTTCAGTTTTTTGTTTGGTTTACTTCTTACTAGTATAGTGTATAAACACATGAAATATGCTGTTCATTTTTGTTGGATCCGAGTTTATAGTATATTGAAATTGAAATTAACCAGTGAAACCAGTGAATATTTTATCTACAGTTGCCGGTGACATATTAGTATACGGTTTTGATATTTCATGTTCATAGTACATAGGTACATATATGTGAAAAGTATTCATCTGAATATAACTTGTGGTTAAAAATTTAAACAAAGTTTAGTGAAATTTCTCGGTGTGTTTTATCAGTAGATTATTTATTAGAGGTGTTGTAAATATAGTGAGCAATTAATTCCATAATAAAGGATATCACTCGATTTCATTTAGTTTAACATTTGTAAAGTTTTTAAGTGAATAGTTTGGTGTTGAAAAAATAAGATTTGTTGTTGTTGCTGTTGTTGTACATTTGGGAAAGAAAAATTAATTGGAGCTCATAATTCATAATGCGAGTTTTTTTGAAACGGTAAGCCAAATTAAAATGCCTGTTAACATTTCTAGTGTAGTAAAAGTATTAAATTTTGTTTTCTGAAGTAACACATTTGCAAACTTGATTGTTGGAAATAATAAACAGATTTGAAAAAAAATCTGAAGCTGATGACATATTATTATACCTTCTGAATTAATATTCAAGACACAATAGTCGATAATAAGTAAGGGATTTTTTAATATTTCGACTATAGAATAGTTTACCATCATATTATTTTCTATTTAATAAGTACTACTAGAAGTTGACTTTATCCGTAATTTATTCAAGTTCGTTTAGAATTATAAATTGATGGTTGAATTGAACTAAAGTGACATGCTTATGAAATAGAATACATTAAATATGTAAAATTATTTGACGACCAACTTGTAAGTATATATATATATATACACTGTTTCATAGAGTATTTTGACATGTGCATAATTATTGTAGTAATTTTAAGAGAACTTGATTTGGTTGTGTGATTGAGATATGACAAGATACTGGGTAGAGTCTTGCGACAGTTGAAAAAGAATTTCCATTGTGTGCATGTTTAGCCTGTGACATGGGATGGTACACTACTTGCATTCTCTGATCCTAATCGGACGCAAACAGAAAGAGAAGGAGATGAAGTCAGAATAGTTTCATCGTTTAGAAGAAAAAAAAATAGACCTAACCCAGAAGTTTGAACTGTAATAAGTTTGAGTTTATCTATTAATACATATGCGCTTTTTGTGTGTGTGTGTGTGTAAGCGTAAGGACTACAGAATGAAATACAATGAGTAATGATGAGTACATAGTACATACAGTTTTCTACTATTTACTATTCACACATACATATACACATATACAATGTATAAAATGTATCTACGAACTACGAACAATACTTTACAATAAAGGGTTGTGGTTTCCTTGAGAATAATATATTGTACATCATCACAATGACATGACATGACAACTGAAGTGATGAGGAAGATAAAATGTCAGCTCATGTCATATTATTAAATATTGAGCATGTGCTATGTATAGCAGAGTCACTGGATGTCTCGTTTTTCTTATGTTTTTGCTTGACTTAAATCGGCTGAACTGTTATTGATGTAAAAGGTCTATAGTCTATACTCTATATATACACATTACATTATACATACAGCATACAACACAGGTGGATACTATAAATTATTCCTATTAAAGAAAAATCTATCCGACTATGATATACATGATATATGATAATGAATCTTTTATACTTACCAAGCATCATTTTGACTTTCCTCTTTTGTTTTAATCTCTAAAAGATTTAGTTTGAATAGAGAAGAGACATAAATTAGAGACTAGAGACTAGAGACGTATATGGATGTGAAAAGTATTTTGATATGCTTCTTATTTTAAGGAATTTATTAACTCATCCCATGTTTAAAGTGAATTTTTAGAAAAGCGTAACGTAATTGTGAGTGCCAAAAAAAAAGAAAGAAAGAAATATTTACCGCCCATAACGCACCAAACAATTCACATCATCATCCTTACATAAATACGTAGTATAAAAATGGATGTAATAGTTAATAGTATTGTAAATTCCAAGTGTGAGAGACTTTTCTCCTTGTATATTATAATAGATACCTTTTTATTCTCTTTGAAGCATAAATGCTGTACCTACTTGTACACACCTACTTGTATACATAATACATACATGCATAATTTTAACCATCATTGCGATCAAATTCTAACTGCACTTTATACTTCTTGACTGAATACTTTGTCAAGTTCAGTTATGTGTAGATTTATTACAACTCCTAAAGAATTAGAAAGAATACTTTTTGATGTTGTAAAAGTCTATAGAATTTCGAATGTCTAACACAAGTCTAAACGTTTGTATCTTTGAAGAAAATTTTATCAGTACTTTTATATTTCACATCATCTTTATGCATGCATCAAAATCAAAGGAATCATCAAACTAAATGATTTTATATTGCTTTGCTTTTGCTCAATTTTTGTAGGAATTTATTTTTAAAGTACATGCTGTAAATGGTAGTAAAATTTTGTTGTAATTTCTTATATTGTATTTATTTAATAATTACAGATGAATTATGGGAAACGGATAGTGGTGTTTTTGAAGCCCTCTTATCTCCAGCAGAAGAACAACAAAGATGTACTGATACAGAAGAAAATCCAAGTGAGCCCTGTTCTCCTCTAAACGAGGTAAGGCATCAGTTGTTGTTTGAGTAAAATTTAAAAAAAAAAAAAGTATTCGTTTGTATAATACTGTGGAGAAAGCAGTGGTTAGGAAGTATTTTTGTATTTGACAAATAGTATTTCAAGTTTTAGAAAGATTTGGTTTTAGTTCATGTTGGGGTAAAATTTAAAAAAAAAAAACTAACTAAATTTCACGTCTAAAGGACAAAGATTAATGTTGAAGAGAGTAGTACAAAAGATTGTAGGGGAATTTTGTGAATTTTTTCGACTAGAAACCGGAAGGTTCCCATTGAACCATAAATAAACGTGATTTTGGTGTGTAATTGTTTGTACAAACTCATGCACGGATTCCGATTATACGGAAACTTGTATTTTTATTGGAAATTCCAATAATTCTTTTATAAAGGTTACACAGGATTGCAATAAAAGTGATACAAAAAATAATGTACACTTTTTGTGAATAGAATACAAAGATTTTCTAAAAAATCTGCTCTCGTATATGAATGCATGTACAATGTACAATATACACGGTAAAACTAGTGATCCATTTAGTTTATATGTTTAACTTTTAACATGTATTTTGTATTCTTTCTTTCCAATCATCCAGGTTCAAAGACACAGCGAAAATAGTAACATTAGTGATGGTATTGTTGATGAATCTGGTAATGAAGAAGACAGTGTATCACTAAACGAATCAGATATGATTCAAACGGCGTCAATTTATTCAAATGCCCGACCTACATCCCATCCATCTCAGCCAAGGGGCTTTCAGGTAAATATTATGACTTTAACCCTAAACACATTCTACTTACTTTTATTTTCATAACATAAGTTATTTTACTGTACATATTACATATGATCTATACTGCACTAATTGCTAGTGATCAATGAAAGTCAACTTACTTTGAACGGATACCCTTACCGTTTCTAGCCTAGACATTATATGCATTTGTATAAAAATAATAATTACTTTTATAACTTTTATTGATCTGTATAATGTTTAGTACACAAGTGTATTTAAAGTTTTAAGTCATTGATCATTTTCTTATTCTATATATCTTTTCTCTTTGTACATATTTGACATGACAGGTACTAGATTTACAATTTATTAGTATCCATTATCCATAGATACAAACTTTCCTGTAAAAAAATAGAATGTACAAACGTTTGTTATTATTATTATTATTATCACGACGACTATACATTCACCATAAAAGACAGACAAGGTTCAGTTGTGTGATTTTGCTGTGTGTGTCTGTTCTGTACAGTCAAAGTTTTGACGGCTATACGCTTTAACATATCCTTTCAAGCAAAAAGACGGCATAACGTAAATATTCGTCCAATGGGGTTGTACTATTTGATTTGTTTTGTATCGACGCGTCAATATTTGATTGATTAGGATCTACAAAGCGTATGTATATGCATTTAGTCTTTTCGTTTACCTAACGACATAAGTAAATGATATAATGTGATGTAGGGTACATGATACATAAACTTGGATGAGTGACAGAATACAGAATTTAGAATGGTACTTAGAATTTCATGCTTTCTGTGAGTATTACGTACACATTTGTTATAAAGCCAATGTATTTTCAGTACGCACACAATTACCATGTTCTTTTCATACATGAAAATGAACCATCAATGGCTTCTGGTTTGAAATTCACCCTCACCCTTTAAAATGTGTTACGTATAAGTATCTACGATAGTCAGTATTCGTTTTTGTCATTTGTAACGACAATAATATACAATATGGCAATGTGTTGTGTATCGTCTAACATCCCTCTACTTTTAGTAGTAGAAAGAGAGTTGATGTCGTTCAATTAAATATTTATTAATCTTTATATGTATGTAGTATGTATTCTAAACTCTGACAATGAATATAAACTTCCAGATATATTTCTAAACGGCCATTTGTAGTGGAGTTTAAAATGTAGTATATATTATATCTGTATAAAATGCATTAATAAGTCTACTACTATCAGGATTTAGGAGACATAATAGGTATAAGTTTGCATTTACGTAACATTTGGTCTCTATATAAATAATAAATACAATGATACTTTTTCTTCCTTGATCAAACCTTTTAGTTAAGGTAGAGAATTTCATGAATCGGTATAAAATTAAAGATGTTAATAATCGTTAATCAGTTATTTTTTTTTGTCAAATTTATTGAATAGATTGAAAATTCCCAAGAGTGTGTTTCTTTTGTTCTTTTATATTGGAGAAAAATTATGTACATTCTATCGCTTATGATAATTTTTCCTTGTATTTCATTTTGACTGATTGTTTAAAAAAAAAAAAACTTTTAACAATACAGTGTATGGATTAAATTCAGCCATGTTAGTTTGAAGCTAGAAGCTATTAAGGATAAAGGAGTAGTAGTAATATAAATACACCGTTGATTATTGTTGGTAGTTGGTAATCTTTGTTCACCCTGTGTGCAAGTAGTTACATTCGGTTGTTATTATTTTTGCTAGGATTACTATGTTATGTATGGTAGATAATTTATTTACTGAAGGCTTTGATTATACGACCCTGGAACTTTTAATTAAAACCAAAGCATCCGCAAATATTCGTAGCTTAAGAGTTTGCCTATAGATAGAATGTAATGAAACCTTGAATTTTTCAACGAGGATTAATAAATGATATAATATATGTATAATAATAATACATGTACTACATATGTAAGTATGTGTGTATACTTGTACTTAAATAAAACAAGTATTGAAAACATGAACACGAAACACAACACAGATACCTAATAAGTATTTGTATTTTACCTGTCAACTCGAATACTGAAGAGAACACTTATACATTACTAGAGCTAAGTATAGATATATGGGTTTATATGCATCTTTTGGTTGTGGAGAATATGTACAATGTACAATGTAAAACTAGACATCTTTAGGCAAGGTCTTTTATTTAACTATTTTTTTTTGTCTCTGAATCCCATGAGAAAAGTGCTTTGAAGACGACTGACTCAAGGAAATGTGTTAGATGATACTTGTGTGTTATGTGTGTACACATAAAAAGACAGCACGATTTCAAGCTTAGTCCGACCGACCCACGTTCAAATACATATAATATATACGTATATTTGAATGTAACGAGCACTTTTTGTTATTAAAATTATCCTCCTCTTATAGGATTCTTATGTAAACAAGATAGAATTAAAAGTTTTTACAAGCTGTGCTAATTCTGGACATGATAGATTTTTCAATTCAAGTTTATTTCTTGAAAAATAAATAATATTCTTGTATAGTTTTTACTGTGCGTTAGATCTTGGATGACTCCAAAATGCCATAATACTTGAATATGACTTTAATATATAGTTAAAAGTTATAAATCTTTCCATTTAACTCGTAATCAGTTTCGTATTCGTACAGAATTATGAAAGGCTTAGTTTTTTTCCTTATAAAAATGAGACCTAAAGTTGGATTGAAATGTTTTGAGTTTTTTCAGAAATAAGTTGTATTTAGGGATGCATAAATTGTCATATTACGATTCCATATTCATCGTTTTATGTAGGTATTATGTATCATATTATGATGTATAGATGATATAAGGCAAGTTTAGTTCTTAGGGAGTTATGTTTGCCCATTGCCCATTGCCCATGCATAATGTTATAGAATTACGGAGCTACAGCAAAAAATGATCAAAGGAAGACCAAGAGATTTATTTACAGAACTCATCAAGCCACCTGTTGTATTTTCTGTGTGTGCATTTCTGTAGCTAAGTTTTCTTCGTTCCGAAGTATAAAGTTTGACAACAATGCATTTATTTTTATGTATTAAAAGTAAAAGTTTTTTTTACCACCAATTGTATCAAAGTGCAGTATATATATACTAATAATTTTGTAATTATTAGTTAAACTTTTACTTTAATAATTGTTTGTGTAATATTAAATACTGAGGACAAAGTATCTCCGTATTTCATAATATATTATAGTTTGTAAAATAATTTTGAGATGTATACTGTTACAATGTCTGTGGTAAGGTGAGTGATCATTTGTTATTGTCCAATATTCATCCCATCTGTAGTTTTCTGTTGTACAAGGGCAGTTTTATTTTTTTTTTAAAAATATCAATGAAATAGGGGGAAAATATTGATTTTCTAACCTTCCTTTGTATCATTTTTTACATGGTGTATGAATAATATTTTACAGGGTAGAGAAAGAGTTTCAGTTAGTGTATATGCATAATGCATATGCGTACATACAAACAGCAGTTTTTCATTCTTTCACTGTTTAGAAGTCTTTTACGGCAGGAACAAGTTTTTTTGCCTGGTCACTCTGACAAAGTCCTTTCTTCAAGTATTTGATTGTCAATCGTCATATAATAATAATTTATGTCAGTAGGTTTCCTTAGACTAAATAGTGTGCACCACGTGTCTGTAGATTTTAGTTTTTACTTTTTAGGTAGCGTATTTCATCTAAATTTTATTATGACTTTTCGCTATGTTTTTTGAGTGTACTTATAATTTTATGTTCAGTATTATACCGAATGAATTACATAGATGTATCAACTAATGTATGAGATATAGGATGAAGGTTTTGAGCTTTGATATTGTTTGTCTATGTATTTCTAATTTGTACATATAAAAACATTGATTGGTGAGCAAATAGAAAGTTGTAATGTATAATGAATCCTGATAGAGATACACTGTCTCACGGACACATTAATAATATTAACCTTGCTGAGGTTGATTTTTTCCTTCATATAGAACCATTATTATTATTATTATGGTTATACATTTATGTGGAGTGACAGTGAGATTGTAATATTATAGAAACAGTACCTTGTATTTTGTCTGAGTGTATCACTCACCAAGTTTTTTTTTTTACCCTATCTTACAAAATGTGTACATGAACTTACAAAACTGTCTGAAGTCTGTATGTATAGAGTGTACGGACTTGTTATATGAGTACTGTCTTTTTTTAGGATAATAACTGTATGCCGACGTTTACAAGTAAGTACAATAGACGGATACATTAACGTGAGAGTGCTCTTGTCTCCGATCACTAATTAACCATGTCCAAGAATGGATCTTTTATTCTATAGGAACTTTGTAGATTATACGGAATTCTTTAGCTTTAAGTACGCAGTATACAGACATGTACTTAAAAAGCAGAGAATTGAAAACGAACCGATGTAAACGTAACCATTCATACGCACAAATGAAACAACTGATACATAATATTTCATAAATACAGGATTATTTTAAATGATATGGAATTTTATAATGACTAAGCTATTATGGCATTTCTTTAAGAATTTATTTTCTTCTTCTTTTTTTTGCCAAACCAAATTTAAAAATCAAACTTTAATATAGAATTAGAGCAACACACAAAAAGATTTAATAGATTGTGAGAAAGTCTAAGAGTTTTGGAGCATAAAAGTAGAAAAAATAAAACATCTTTTCATTTTCAATGTTGTACAGTATAATTACATAACTATGTACCTACTGTAAAGTTAATTGTTTTATTCATAATTTATAATAATAATAATATAATATGTATTTTTGTCTGTTTCTCATTTTAGGTGCATGGTCGAATGCAAGGTCTATTACGTGGCGGTAATATGGACCAAAGATGGCAAGAGTTGGCTAGCCTGTTGAGTCTTCAAGGCAATCCTCAGCATGATCCGAACTCGTTGCCGCCACCACTACCCCATCATCATTTCCCTCCCCACCACCACCATCATCATCATCACCTACACCACCCAACTTCGTCTTTACATCATCCTATGCATCATCCTCCATTTTCATCAGCCGGACCACCACCAGCGGGTGCATATCATCATTCCGACATGGGTCGGAGTGTCCTCTTGCATAATGCTTCATTACCCGTTCCACCTCCAGAGCTAACTAATGTATCCTACTCAAATGGAGCCATGGGTAAGTTAAAACGGATATATGCTTCCAATATTTATTTATATATTTTTTTGGATTTCTATTTATTTATTTTTTCTCCCTTTTAGTTCATGATATAAACTACAAAGCACATATATATTTTTGTAGTTACTCTAACTGTTTTTAAGGTCTATATATATGTTGTATTTTGTCTACATAAAAGAGGGAATAAAAGAGAATGTAACAATAGTTTAGATAGACTAGGTTTTTAAACTATACTGTCAGATTATAGATTGACACTGGAGGTTATAATTCTCTGTGTATTACGTATTATCTATATGTAATCATACTATAATATAATACAAGTAAAAAATTAAATTACGTGTTCTATTTTTGATAGTTTTCATGTATTATATAGTTGATTTGAAAATTGTATGGTAAAGGCGAAAAAGGCTAAAAAATACGAGATTCTGAGGGAAATGTTGTACGTCTATGTGCATGAAAGTTTTTTGACCATGGATGCTTTTTATAGTGTAAAAATTGTTCTATCTATACCCGCCTCAAGTGTATGTAGTAATGTTCTTTGCGTACACTTGATTGAGTAATTGAATGAGGTTCTACACGCATGGATGAGTCGTAAAAAAATATATATACACGTAAATAGATGGATATTTAAAAAAAAAGCATCTATTGGATTCAACTTTATATAGTGAAATGTGTGTATGTGTGTGTGTGAGACTATCGAATCGTTTGGTGGTTTCCTAATCGATTAGGTCTGCAATGAAGTTAAAGTGTAGCATAGTTCGGAACAAAAGGATTTGATTTTATACGCTCTATCTCCGGTCAGGCTTTTTTTCCCCATCGTATTTTATTCAACAACAATCCATATAGTCTGATTCTTTTGATTTCATAGTATTCAAGTAAAAACATGTGTCTGTATAGGAATATTTGTAGGAAAGAATCTGTATTTTATCCATATTCCAGCCATTTGTGCTGGTACATTGTGTATGTATTTTTAGAATTCAAGCATAACATAAATACTTAGACTTCTGTGTGAGGGTTCATTTTATTATGTGTTCGGCATGTACATACTTGTACAAGTAATCTTCCATTTGATTTGTTCATGTAGTCGGAACAGGGAAAAAATTCATTGAACTATGAACTGAACAATCATAATAACGTATTCATTTATAATATAAAGTATAAAAATGTGTATATACATATATACTATTACACTCAAGTTTATCTAAAAATACCAGTGTGAGTATGTATATGCCTATAATATATTATGTACATGTATATAATATTTTGAAAACATTACACGTTTTGAGTACTATAATATATGAATACTAATAATATGTGATATACTTATTTATTCCGCAGTCAGAGTAGGAAATACAATATTAAGTAGTAAACAGTAATTGAAATACATTGAGCAGATGTCATAAAATAAAATAAAATAAATGAATATTAAAATGGATAGATGTAATAAAAAATGTAACACATGATACTATAGAACATATCGATGAAATTACTAAAAGACTAAAACATGGATACGTACATCTTTATTCTTTATACACGTATCTATGTACCTGAATCTATTGTAATAGTGTAGGTATGATGTAACATGAATTGGTGGGTAGGTTATATTATAGATTTTGGAGTAGTACTTCATTGTGCAATACCGCTGTGTATAAAATCGCCTTTTACTATATGCGCTTTGGGTTTTATAGGTCCTCCTCCTAATCTGGGATCTGCCTTAGCTTCCTCTATGCATTTGACGAATAGCAGCGACCCAAGTGTTGACCCTAGCTCCAACTACAAGATGCCTGAACATCACCATGATATGATCTACTATCCGGTAAATAATCATGTTTAATGTTTATCATTTTTTGTTACATTTACAGCCATTTTATTTCATTTTAAATTGTAACACATTGTTGTTACATAGAAACAGTAGTAATGCTCACTTCACACATGCTAAACATCATACAATAATACGATACTATGCATAAGTATATACACGTTTATATTAATTTCAAAGTTTATTTACTGTTATAGTCTTAACTCTTAACATTTAACTTCAGTAAATACTAAATTTATGCTCTACTTCATAATTACATCCGTTTACTTCAAAACAGAATACGTTTACGGCGTTTTGCACTGGTTTAATACGTAATAATAACGCATGTCTTTGTTTGTATTTTGATTTTTGATGCTTCAACAGAATATGACGACTAATGGTGAAATGCACAATCAGTCAACAGAAGGATTACTTTCTTCTATTCTTAATGAAGACGATTTATTGGATATGGCCGTGAATGAGGGTGAGTGTCTTTATGGATTTATATACTTGATACTTTACATAAGTACGCCGTACTATTCTTTTGAAATACGTGTACGCTATTATAAATGCACTATACACTATAATAATATATTATGCTTGTTTGAAACTCTCAAAATGTTCAATGTCATGTAAAAATGAAGGTGAATTATTTAGAATAGTCTAATAGAAGGCAAGTTATGCTAAATGGATAGCATTCATTCAAGATGAAATATTTCAATGTTATGCATAAAGTTACACGAATTACAAATTCCTTCCTGCAAATAAAACGTTGAAAAATAGTATAAGCATAAAGAAAGGAGAGTTCTGAACTCTAACAAACAGTCTGTTTTTTTCATTATATAAATTAGGTCAGATCATAGTAAAATAATTATTGTAAAGTTCTACACCTTTTCATGCAAGTCAAAATTATGGAAAAAAAACAAACAAAATTTTATGTGTCTATATGTCTATATCTAGTGTCGTATAATATTGTCCGAAATTCAGTGATTTATATCCATAAAGCAGTAATAGATTATCCAGAAGTAAAAAATCATTTATATCCTTAATTTTGAGATTATTTAATTCTCTATTCAATCACAAATCATCATGTACGAGGAGGAGTTATTAAGATCTTATTTAATGTTAACTCGTAAGTAACGATTATAAAAACTACACGTTTTTAATTTTACAAATTCATCCGAATCATTGTAAACTGTTGAAAGACTCATCAATTTACGTAGTATTGTGATTTAGTTGTTCTTTTTTCTTACCGTTTTATTTAGTTTTTAAAGTTTTTTCTTATTGTGTACTCATGTACACATAGGTTACCTATGATAGGTAGATATATGTATTTATATGATGAGATTATAATACATTTTAGTTTTGTAACTCTTCTGCTTATTGACCATGTATCCATGTATCAAGGTCCATGCTAGTAATATTGGTTATGTACATAATATGTATCTATTTTAAATATATATATATAGGACTATACACAATGAGAATGATGGACAATACATCTGGACCTGTACACTCAAGTGTTGGACTTCCACCTTCACATCCTAGTGCTTGTTCAGTTGGAACTGGAGGTGTTGTTTTGAATAATACTGCAGCAATCCCTGAAGATCGAATGGAAGCATCCAGTGATAGTGCTGTGAGCAGTATGGGTTCTGAAAGAGTCCCTCCAATGACTGATCCTCACATGTCAGATACTGAATGGACTGATGCTCCTGACTCCCATCCTCATGATTCTACGTATTCTTCCGATTATAATAGGTATTTAACAGAGGGGATTATGAAAAAATGATCATAGATATAAATATAGACTATAGAAAAAATGAAACAAATGTAGAATGTTAAAATTTAAACTAAACTGGCTCTTTATCTTCTTATTTTTGTTATAGTAAACTTCGATATGAGTACTATGGTAAAGATAGTAACCTTCATAGAGTAGCCCCACAAAAGAAACACCAAATGTTTGGTAAAAATCAGCGAGCTCAGCCAAATGAAACAAATATTCATCCCTACCCACATTCATCATCAGGATTATGTATTCCTTTTCCTCAAAATTCAAATGCGTCAATGGATGGAGAAATGAAGTACAGCTGTAGTATTGATTTTAATAGACATGGACATGGTAAATTTCTAAAAGTTATACAGAATAAACAAATAGTACTTGTTTGAGAATTTTATACTCTTCATGTTATATTTTATGATTTAATGTAAATAGTAAGTTCAAAAAAGAGATGGAATTTTACTCATTTTTAATTTGATATTACTTTGTAGATGGTCCAACAGAAATACATAGCAATCATAGCTATTCTTTGCCACAGTCACATCTACCCACTCCCAATCTAAGTCTGAGACCTCCTCGTCCACCAGCAAAGGAAAAACCAAAAAGTAAACAAATATTTTGATCTTAAATAAATAAAAATATCCATTCATTTATTTCAAATTACTTAGATTGTTTTTATTTTATTTTTTATGTTTTTGATAGTATGTATAAAATTATAGTAGTAGTAGTATTATTATTAGCATTATGTACACTTGAATGTAGCAGTTGTTTGAACTTAAAAGTGATTAAAGGTTTTTATTCAGAGGAGTACTTGTCACGGGATGAAAAGAGAGCTCGTTCAATGCAGCTTCCAATGAACACTGATGACATAATCAATTTGCCCATGGACGAATTTAATGAACGTCTTTCCAAATATGATCTCTCTGAAACCCAACTCTCTCTAATTCGAGATATACGAAGGAGAGGAAAAAATAAAGTAAATATTATATTTCATATGTATATTGTGTATATTATGTATAGTATTGAATTCGACATTACAAAATTTATTACAGCATGACAACAAGAAGTATGTTTATTAAATCTTATGTAAATTCTTTTCTTTCTTTTTGTTTATAAACAAGGTTGCGGCTCAAAATTGTCGCAAAAGGAAATTAGACCAAATTCTTCAATTAGCTGATGAAGTACAAAAAATTCGTGATCGAAAACATCAGTTGCTAAGAGATCAAGAAAGTTTAATGTCAAAGAGGGACCATCTAAAAGACAAATATGCACAACTATACCGTGTAGTATTCCAAGTATGTCATTTATAATTTTTGAACTATTTTTAATTTTATTAATGTACAAGAAGAATATCTTGTACTTGTAAAATAAATCCTTTTATTTGTTTACACATAACATACAATCTACATGTACGCTTATATCAGTAATAAAAAAAACAATGCATAAATATTTCAATCATTTCATTTTTCAAAAAAAAAAAAAACAGGCTTTAAGAGATCCAAACGGTAATCCAATCAGTCAAAATGCTTACAGTTTACAACAAGCTTCAGATGGAAATATCGTTTTAGTTCCAAGGAATACCATTCAACCTTCAACATCAGATCAAAGCCATCGAGGGAAGCCATTAAATAAAGATGAACTCAAAAAAGATGGGTAAAAGAATGTATAAATGATATATTATAGATATATATATATACAGATATATATACGTTTTGTAGAAGTATATATATTGGGATTGTTCACTTTGATTCTCAAGTTAACTCGGTGTGTCTGTGTTTTTTGTATGAAAGCTATTCTGAAAGACAAGATTTTATGCGTGTAAATGTGTGTGCATGTGAAAATATTTACGGAGTGATGAGTGAATGTGAGAGTGCATGAATCTGAATCATAACGTGTAAACTTATTATTTATCTTGTGTTAAATAATTTTTATTGAATTCAGATAATATTTCGTTAGAGTATGATAATAAATGAATATATTGTGATTTTTATCTACGCGTTAAAATGTTACAAAAAGAAGAAGAAAAGAAACTAAGTTCTTTCATCACAAAAACATCCAGTTATATGTTATATATATAAAAATGATCTACTTAAGGGACAAAATGAAATGTCGTGTGTTTCTAATCGTTAAAAAAAACTTCGTTAAAACTGTCGTAAGCTATAATATTGTGGAAAACTCTGAAAAATACTGAGAAGAAATAGAAAAAAAAACATCGAAGTTTAATTCCAACCAAGTGTAATATTCTACTAGTTAGGTAGTTTTATTTTATTTCCAGTCCATCTCAGTTAGCAAATGAAGCCAGTGAATACTACTACTACTACTACCAAAAACAAAAGAAAAGAAAAAATATATAGAATACGCTACGTTATAATGTGTATGACATTGATTTCAAAATTAATAACATTTCACTACTTTATGAGTAGTAGTTTAATATATTATCTTTCATTGATGATCCTTACATAAATTGGTTTAAAGCAAATGTAATAGTTGAAATTGTTCTACTTTTCGACTGCAGGCTATCAGAAAAATAGAATATATAATATATTATGCAAAACAGAGACAAAAAAATTAATAATAATTTTCAGGATTTTTAATATCTCTTGTTGTAGTTTTTACCCGAATATGTGTAAAAAAAAAAAGTACAAGAATGTGTATGAACCACTAAACATATTTATGGTAGCATTTATAAATTATATAAGTAAATCCAAAATTTAGTTTAGATTCAGTGAAAATATGTTGAAAAACATTGTCAATCAAAATGTACTGAAATATATATATTATATATATATAAATGAAATTTTAAAAATACAGCTTTTCATAACTACCAGTGAAAAATTTGTGATGTACTTATATATAATATGTAGACATATTTAATATTCATGTTTGTAATATTTATATATATACACAATATAGAATATAGTGTAGTCCAAAAAAATGAAGAGCTAACTGTATGACCAATGAAAAAAAAAACTTTGAAACTATTTTATTGTATCCAATATTATAACAAACAATCTTTTATGTTAAAATCAACTGCACAAAGAAGCGTTTTTTAAATATGATGATGATATTGTTATTATTATTATTATTAGATTTTACTATTAAATGATAAGTAATGGTATTTTAGGAGTAACCAAAAAGAGTGAATTTGTAAAAGTATTTCTTTGTACTAAACGTTTTTAGTTTTCATTAATATATTATAGTAAAATATATATAATGTAGTAACAGTAGTTATGATTTTTAGCTGTCGTTAATGTGTTTTCATATATATGTAAATAATGCATATATATATACAAAAATTCTGTATCTCGTTTGTGTTATCTATAAATATTTATCTGTATTTTTTCTCAGTAATTACTATGTTTTATTGTTATTTTATTATTATTACTACTACTACTACTACTAGTGGTGCAAAAATAGTAACATGTTTTGTTATTTAATTTTATTATTTGATGAGTACAATTAATACTATACTCAATCGGTTGTACTTATGTTGTGTTTCTTTACATATTAAATATTAAGGACTCTAGATACAGTACATTTTCAGCAAAAGTGTTTTAGTTTACAAAAATATCTGTATAATTTATCTATGCAGAATCCATAAAACGAATTTACTTGTTTTTTGTATACTAAACTATAAAACAGATATATATATTATATATTATATGAAAGACTTTTTTATAACAATATTTCGTCATACAAAAACTGCAATTGATTTGTATTGATTTTTATCTGCATGAACTTTATAAATATATTATACACATCAAATTTTTTTTTGTCATGATTAAAAATTTACATCACTTTAATATTCTGAATGATGGATATATAAAATATATTATATATATATGTATCAATAAATAAAATAATACATGACATTTCAGACTTGATTTATAGTGACTATGCGTTGCAAATATGTATTTTTATTTATCATCAAAAGATCTGTGTGTAGTAAACTTCTTCAGTACATATTTTACTTCATTATTATTTTTCTGATTTCATTATTTAATGTTTTGATCATTTTCATGCTAATTACTAATTAAAAGTACATAATGCTGATACATCTCTAAAAACCTATGGAAGACAGCATTTATAAGATTTAAAATACATAATATATATAAAATATAATAATATAATATAATTTGACATTTGATTGTACATGAGAAAGTTTATATACATACATGTATGTATTATTTAAATTGGTACATGTATCATATTTCATAATATATATAATAGATTTATATATAATATATTCTTTATCATAATATGTAGTTGCATTGAAAAAATGGAATGTGTGCATTTATGTATATTTAGCATGTATTTATATACATATATATATAAGTGTATATGTATATTATATTATTATTATATAAGTTTGAACTCATCGTGAATGGATGGATTCATAATTTTTTTTATCACTATATATTTTCATAAAATCGACAGATAAGTTAAAAGTTATGAGCAAGATCATTAGTTTTCGTCAATCAATTTTAAATTAGGCATATCAATACTACTTTGGTCATTTTCTTTTTGAAAAATACTGCATTTAGGAGCTGCCACAGATACAAGTCTTTTCGTATTATTGTTATTATTACTACTGCCAAATTTCTTTCTTGCCATATTTCCCGTCGAATTATCAGGAAAATACAAGCGTTTCTAGACGATAGAGATAAAAAAAAAATAACAAAAAATATATAGCATGTTAGTATAGTTTATGCTTAACCTTAGTTTTTAAAACGTGTACATTTGATTTATATGATTAATATATTATTCTGGGCACAATATGTGTAGAAATTTGATTCAGTATATTGAATAAATACTTACTAAAGCTTGTATTTCGGGTGGATGATCAATTTCCTCACCAAATTTTTTCTTGACGTTATCCTGCATATTCTCTACATATTTCAGAAGCATTCTTATGTCTAGTTGTAATCTATATAGTAGAATTAAATGATTTTAAAATAACGTTAAGTTTCAGTTCGTTCAAAAAGTATGACTTTTATGATGAACCAAATCTTTAGACTAAAAAAAAAACTTACTTGTAGCACTCATCATCTATGGATGAAGATTTGGTATCAGTTGATTTCTTATTACTATCAATTATGTTATCTCCATCTCCTCCTCCTGTGTCATCTGAAAAAGATTCATTATGCATTTTGGAATATTCTATACCATAAGTAAGTAATGCTGCTTTATCCTGTTCAGATTCCGGATCTAAAACCTATACAAATAAATATGGAAAAAGTAAGAATTATTTATGAAATAAAATCCCTTTTATTGTTTAATTTACCTTTAAAATTTCATTGTATAGTATATATATACAAAATATTTTGTGTGTTGAAAAAATTGAAAGATAATATTTTATATTGAGTACTGAATATAGTTTATTTTTTGTAGTTAATAATCTTACTTTTCGTAGGTATTTATCAACATCGGTATCAGATCTGAGTTTTGTGACAACATTTTTAAAACATTCCATTACTTGTTCTACTCCCATACTTTCAAGAATGTCATTTCGGTGTTCTACAACAACTGCAGAGCCAAACAGTAGTAACATATCTATTCCATGTAATAGAATCACATCTAAAACTCTGACTGCAAAACCAATTGGAAATTGAGAAGCAAACATAGTCAAAAACCATGGAGCTGCATATAATGAAGGTAACACATCTTGCTGGTATAAAAAGGACTGGAGTTCTGGATCGTGATCGTGGATCAATCTAGTCAGTTGATATAATTTTACCTGTAAATCATGATAATAATAAAAAGTTTTATATATATACCTGTAAAATAATATGTTATGTACTGATGTAGGAACTAAAAATTAAATAATATGAAACACAGATTAATACGAAAGTTACTTTTATACTGTTTTGAAACAATGTCATATTCATGTATATATGTATACCTGCAGACCGGACATATCACTTTTATAATGTATTCTTGCCTTCAAGTCAAACATGACATATTTCAATGCTTCGAATGCTTCTTCTTCTTCCAACTAGAATTGATAGAAAATTTAAAAAATAAATAAATAACCAAAAAACATTCGTATATAATTGATATACGGATAGAACTCTTTTTAAATATAATATTAAATATTATTTTACAACTACGTAACTCTAATTATTTTTTTGTAGAATATTATATATAGCCATTAAAAATTCATTTTGAAAAACACTCACGTGCATTAATAACATGCCAGCCAAAAACGTTAAACCTTGACAGTAACCCTACCCAATCAAGAAACATATCAAGAACATGAATTTCTTACTAGGTTAAAAAAAAAATAAGTAAGTCTTTTGCATAAATATAATAGACAAAACAATAATAACCCAAAACAATAATATTGAATTATTACCACGTCCGAATCAATTATAGAATATGCCTTCAGGAGCTACGTACATAAAAAATAAAATGAGTAAAATCAATAAAAAGCACTTCAAAAGGTTTTTAAAAAAAACAAACAATTAAATTCTAGATAATAATAAAAAACCATTATTATAATAAATTAAAAATCATAGTAAAACAAACCAAAAACAAATATTACATTAAAAAGAGCTAGTTGACCCACTCCCAAATTTTGATTAAAATATGGGTGATTAGGAAAAGTTCGACCTAGGATACAGACATATATATATATATATAATATTTTAGTTTTTTGACTTAAAAAGAAATAAATTACAAAACAAAAATTAAGTCTTCATGAAAATCGCACAAAATTAGCTCAAAGTTTGACAGCTATCAATCAAACATTGGCAACAGTCCATACCAATATCATGCGTACTATACATTATAACATAGTATAAATTATTAATCATTATCATACATTAGCGCATCAAACAATTTCATACTATAATCTACAATTCAAACTTTAAGCAGCCAGCATAAAACATACACTTTAGTAACAAAAAAAATGTAGCACATAAAAATATAAATGAGTCGTTCCCATACAAAAACTTGAAAATCATGCCGTTTTTTTCATTTTGTTGCTGACAAAAACTATAACCATTTCTATGTTCTCAATCTGAAAAATGTATCTATATATATTAAAAATATACACACATCTTAATTACTCAAGTTTTTAAATCACATACCCAAATCAATTAAAATGGCATGTTGGTGTGTAGTTATCTGCTTTCTGAGTTGTTCATAGGAAATATTCTGTTTTGGCGATTGATTTTCAGAGTCTGACGGATAATGCATCTGTCTTTGTTTGATAAAAAAATTCCATACACTAAGAAGAAAAAACACAAAACACATATGTACAATCCTTTATTTAATTAATGGTTCATTTATATATGTATCTATAAAACATATACAGATAACTTAATTATAAAGGTTTCACCGTAAATACCCGAGATTTGAGAATAAAATGATTAATTAATTATGTGATATGATTATGATATGTGATATGTATTAAATTACCTTCCTCGTTTATGTTTTGGAATGCCTCGAAGTATAGCGGAATTTAGAAGTTGTAAATCACATTTAGTATTAGCATATTTGGTCATTATAATATCCCAAGTTTCATTTGATTCTTCATCACAAGCACCAAGAGTGGAATAGGATAATTTTACTCTTTTACCAAGAGCCTCTTCCTGTTTGGCTAGAAGAATATGATAAATAAAATATAAAATACGTTACTTTTTCACAAACAATGGATATTATAACATTAAATATTATACATAGTAATTCTCATCCGCACAAGATAAATATAAATTGTTCCTTAATGTAGAAACCTGTACCTTTTAACATGTAGTTTTGTTTATCCATTCTATTTAAAATTATCTGTTGATGAATGGCCATACGCCACAGTTGACGTATTTCGTCTTTAGATCTTTTATTCTCCAGTAAAGCAAAATCAATCACCCTGTTAGTTGCACTATTAGTAGTAGTAGAAGTACTTGATGGCCGAGATAAAGTCTTTGATATGGCATCACTTTTTGTTGTAGCTGTCGTCGTTTGAAGACTGAGATTTGATGTGGGTTGTGAGGAGGTTGGAGAGACAACTCTTTTAATCAGAAAGACAAACAAAGTAAGTATGTGTGTACACAATATCAATAGTTATTATTATTACTAGCACACAAAGTAAACTATATCTACTCTATTACAAAACTTGAGACAAGAATTGCTTTAAATTGACATTGTTCTTTAATTTTAATACCTTTTGAAGAATGCATAGTGTCTCCAATCTCCTACACCCGTTGATTCTTTTAATTTTGGACGGCGTTTCATAAATAACTATATATATGTAGTATGTAGTGTAGAGTAAAGTAGTAATACTATAGATTCGTAGCTGCTTGAAAAAATATATATATTCTATCGATTTTTAAACGTCTATGTACTCCTAAACAAATGAAAAGAAAAAAAAACAAATTACAAATGAGATCATTTGAATTTCAAAATATATGACATTTGTACAAATATGATGTATAATATTAAAACAAGATATTTACATATATATGTAAGTATTTATTTATAAAGTATGTTTAGAATATGTGTATACTTTTACCAAACAAACATACTTACATATACACATATGTACACACGTAAAATGTATGAAAAGACATTATAATAAAAAGGTGTCAATTGATTTTGAACGTGTAAATATGATATATGTGTAATGTCAATTGTATCAAGTTCTTTTGTAGACACACACACGAACACACTATAGATTACAGGTTATAGGTAAACAAACCTGAAAAGTATTTACCAAAAGATTTTGATGGGATTATCTAATATTTTAAACAATAATTCAACAACGATTGCATATAGGTAAAATACACAAAACAATGTATTCAAGTCCGTAAGTAGGTTATTAATTTGTGTGTGTGCAACTTTAAACATTACTTATTAAATACACACAGGCACATTAAAAGTAAATACTTTTATCAACGAATATAAGTATATATTTATAGGTTTGCATGAAAAAAAGGGAGTATACCTTCAATATCACAACATTTATTTTTATGTGTACATCAGTCAGGAACAACAGTGAAGTTTAGGCTGGTTACCAGCCGATTTTAGCTGGTCCAATTTCCAGCCCGAATTAGCTGGGTTTTGTCAAATCCCAGC
This sequence comes from Sminthurinus signatus, assembly GCA_019776565.1. Taxonomy (NCBI): domain Eukaryota; kingdom Metazoa; phylum Arthropoda; class Collembola; order Symphypleona; family Katiannidae; genus Sminthurinus; species Sminthurinus signatus. The sequence continues at coordinate 153 of JABASP010000813.1, read as the reverse complement.
CAGATTTGGCTGGAATACGAAAATCCAGCCAGTTCTGGCTGGTATCAGCAGCCAATATTAGCTGGTATTCAGCCACTTTTAGCTGGTTTGAACTTTGACCCATTTCCTCGAGCATATACTTCATTCCTCGGGTCATTTTTTTAAATAATAATT